>CM038464.1:83031305-83138805 GCA_021464415.1 Lonicera japonica | reverse complement strand
CTTTTTTCGCCCTTTTTTGTTATATTTGGCCACGTTTTTTCATTCGTCTATCGATTCCACGTCCAAGATCTCGAAAAGGGCTATCGAAACGAGTGGTCATACTACAAAATCTGATTTCTCATAAAAAAAGTTATGCCATTTTAAAGTTGTTTGGCCAATGCAATAACTTGATGGAGAACACACGTTTCAATTCATTCTACTTCTACTCCTTTAGTATTGTCACGGTTCTACATTTAACTATTGTCACGAACAATAGCCCTAACTAAAGATATTAAATAATCAAAACCTTAAGCGCGAAAACCAAAAATGAAAAAAAAAGGAAAATAGCTCTCCCAAAAAAAAATAACAAACCCACTCGTATTTTTTACAAGAAAAACCCTCGCCTCTCTTTCTTTTTCTTCCACACAATTTGCTCTTTGAATTTCGAACCCTAGTTTTCTGAATTTGTAAGGTAGAATCCGTAGGAACTGAATTGCAGTATCCGAACCCTAATCCAGTGATGCTTCTTGTTCAAATAAATCGGTAATATTTGTTTACTTATTTGTCTCAATTTTCTTTGATTTAATGCATTGTTTGATGTTGTTGCAAAGTTTGTTTTTCTTGAGCTATCTTTATTTACTACTTGTTATCAAGAATCCCTTTGTTTACAATCTGTTTGGGTGGATATCCTTTTGTTGTTGCAATCTGTTTGGAGTGATCATAAAACCAATCAAATTTAAGGAGTTGAATCCCCATGAAAGCGCAGAGGGGTGCCATTGTAGTGGACATAAACACAAAAGTAAGGATACCCAGCAACACTACAAAAAAAATATTCTCTGAGGTTTCATGGAAATAGGTTATTTATAGATTTTAGGTTTTGTCAACATAGTCCTAAGCTCTCTGTGCTTGTAACAGATTCATTTTTGTCCAGATAGTCTGCACAAAATTTTTCGCTTCTCTGAACCCAGAACATTTTGCCCATTAATTTACCAGGTGAAATTCTATTTGATCACTCAATAACATCCTTGCGAAGTCAAAAGTGTAGATTTACACATTGAGTTATGATAATTAATTTCTTTAACAAAGTTTTCTATAATGAAGTGATGCAACATTTCAACGCTGTGAGGTGACACCGGAGGTCTCACTTGGAACATAGCGAAAACCAATATAGTCTCAGCATTCGCTGGTCTCCCGGCGCATCGATTTGCGATGGACCTACCTATGAGCTCACTCCTGGGTCCTGAACTCTCTTTCATCAAACCTACCGAAAGGTTTTTGCTCATTATTCTTATATTTTGCAGGGATGTTATTGATAGGATAGCTATTCTAGCGTTTTACTACTGGGAGCTCGATCCGTTGTCTCGGATATTTGAAATACCGAAAAGGTTGTATCAGAGGGAAATTACCAATGGCGTTTTTCAAGTGCAGACAGTTTATAGCTCTGTCTGCTGTTCTGTATTTTGAGCAGAAACCGTTGTCTAAATCTGTTACGCATTGCCTCTTTAAGGTGGGTTGTTAAAACACATTAACCATAATATCTCACTACTCCTTCTCAACTACTTGATGTTGTTGTTTCTCCTTTTGTGGCTACTATGAAAAATTAATTAAAAAAAAGAATTACTTTTCTAGTTATCATTATGCAGTTCTGATTTTAATTACTGATGGAAGAACTCTCCACTCAATTTGTAAAAGAGAGGTTTTGTACCTTCAAACTGCTCTGGTTAAAGAAAAATAAGTAGAGGTGAAACTTCTTTAATGCTCTTGATTACTGAAAACAAATAGCTAAACCAAAACAAACATAGCCTATGCCTGCATGCTAACTTTGTTGTCAATGTCATTGGTCTTCAAAAGTCAATATTAGAGTTAGAGTGAAACTTTCCTTTATGTTTTTGGGCAAATAAATCTTAACCTCACTGTAGCTACTCTAGTTCCTTCACAATAATTACTTTGTAGCATGGAACGGTGGATTTTCCCTAACACATAGACGATCATGTGTACTTATCTTTATACATATCCAATCTGTCTCCCTCAACATCTCAGCAATTTTTGCCTTCAATACTTCAATTTCTCCATATCCAATCCTTTTGCACAACATTCCTCTCAGATCCTTCAATATTATCTTGCAGTTTGCCGACATCTAACTCTATACTTATCACTTGGAATAGAGATGGTGAAGAGAATCCCAATCAAACCATCTCTATCCAAAGGCTAGGGTATATAGCCCCCAAGGCTAGGTCCCCCCTTATTATACGATATGTAAACGTAAACATAAACACCTAGAGGCGGCAAACCACACATATAACTGCCTGAATGCCCCAATGGCTACCTATGCAAACGTAATATGATTATAGAGACGTGCTAGAGGCGTCAAACCACACAAATACTACCCGAATCAAAATTCTACTACTGACTACCTAAACCTAGTGATTGCACATAAACAAGGATTAAGGAAGGAACTAACAAGAAAATTACACATTGAGTATTACAGTTTGAGTCTAATGATGAACTTTGTGATCAATATATGTTATTTCTTTATTGTTAGATGGTGTTATTAGTTAAGGATACAATTTTTTTTCTTTTCTATATTCTTGTACAATTTTTTTTTATTTGTTGTGTCAATATTCTCCTTTTTTGGATTGCTAATATTGAGCCCTCTATATGTAAAATTTATTTTGTTTTTGTGAAGAAGTAAAATATCACAAAAAATTATAAGTAGAAGATCATATATGAGACTTAATCCGGGAAGACGAGACAAATTAACTTCGATGCTACACAAGAGCTCTTGCTCACTCTCCTTTTCTCCTTAGATAATCTTATTTATATACAATATCCTCAATCAATAGTCATCACAACCTACCGAATTGTAGCTTTTACTTTCCTATGCAACTCCTTCCATTTGACTTCTTTTTGTCATGGGTTGAGTAAGATAACATCCCTTTGTTCTCTTCAACTTCTCCTTAGAAAATAAGGCTCAAAGTGGTTTTTGTATGAAGTGAATGTCAATGATTCTTTCAATCTCTTCTCTTACTATGATAATTTTCTCCTTATCCAAAATGCTCTATAATTACACATACGAAAGTACACGTGTATGTATATCCATCAGAAAATCCACTGTAGAATTTTGTAGCATTGTTATATGGACCTGGGAGGGATAATCACCACAATGGACTAGAGTATAATGTTGAGAATTAAATCCATAAATCCATAAATATAAAAGGATCGAATTTATATCAAGTCATATTATTAAGAGATCAAAAGGAAAACAAAAGCGTACCCATAATTTATTGATAGCGTTTGAGCGGAAGCGTAAACACGGGATAGATCTTCCAATCATTTTCCCTCCTTAGTTCTTATGTTTCTCTCTTTGAGAGGATATGGAGAAAATGTCATTAGAGAATGGATTGGGGATGGCGGTTGGCGGTTGCCAATTTCCACTATTTCTAATTCTGCCCCTCATAGAATTAGAAATTGTCCATAGGTATCTACGCATTAATTCCAGGACAAATATACCCCGAAGCCTACTTAAAACCTTAATTTAGATCACTTGAGTTTAGGCTTATAAATGATAACACACATTAATTATATACATGTGTGGTCCCTAATTGTATTAATATAAAATTAATCCAACAATCTCCCACTGGACCACATATGTATCCTTCTGATAAATGTGTTCAACCTTAGTGAGCTCAAAAACTTGTTATCATGACCTGAGGGTATCCGAACAATCTCGTCTATCAACTATACTGATATAGGATCAAAGCGGTCTTTGTTACATTAATCGTAACTCGACCTATCAATGGTCACGTATACCAACACAGCCAAATGACATAGATTAATCATGGTGTGTAACATGGAAATTACATGTAATGTGATCTACACATGTCTATTTCCAACTGGTCTTACTTTACTTGATTGAGATCAGTCCTTAAACTTTTCCCTTAATATTATTACCACAATGGAAAGCAAACATTCAGAGTCAAAACCAAATCCTTTACTCGATCGAAAAATACAAGTATACTCAAATAGAAGCAATTAGCCACAAACTCCCACTAAACTGTCACACCATCAAGTAAACAATACCCCACGACCAAGTTAACAGTAATGGCCCTAGGTATCTAACTTTTGGTGAGTAGATTTGTATTAATGGAGTTGTCCTTATATGCTCTATTCATACTTGTCAACTCTGAACTTATCTTCTTAATAATAAGAAGACCTCTATGTCACAATAAAACTTTAATAATTCTTTAATACCTTATGCAGCCTTTGTGACAATCATAAGCTTAATACATAATCAGAATACCGAATGATCTCAAACTGATCTGATTCCAAAATATGAGCATGTAATCTTTATAATACTTTAAAATCTTGATTGTTGCCTTTATTAGTTCATTCCATAAAAATTATACCAAACATCCCTTACTTCATACGCTAAAACCAAATGCGTTAATACTTAACCATGAATAATATTTCCAATAGCCAATACTTATGGAAACTTTATACATAAATTATGTCCTTTAACAATAGGAGTATCCCTTGAAATTTAGACTTGTATGCCAGAAAATCTGACAAGATATTTTCCTGATATAACTCTTTTGCAATAACCCAATAATAACTTAAGACTTTAGTATTTATTCAAAAGAGTACATCCCTGAGATCTTTCAACTTAAAATTCTTTATATGAAATTTCTCGATTTCGTATGATAAACCTATATCATTATCAACAAGTAGAATACTATCTACATAGTCCACAGGAATATCAGTTTACTCCTACTGATCTTAGGGTATATACTAGCATCCATCACCTTAGCCTCGAAAACCGTATGAGGTGATAAATTGATGGAATCTGTAGTACCAATCACAAGCAACTTGCCTGGAAACATATATGGATTTCTTGATTTGCAAACTGTATATTTTGTATCTTCTTGATACTAAACTTTGCATTTGCACTGTATATGTCGTTTCTTCAATGTTTCCACTGAGAAATAACATCTTAATATACGCATATGTATATGAGTTTCCTGGATGATATTTTGTCTTGAGGTAATTGAGTTTGACTTTTCTGAAATTATTAATCTTTATTGGGAAGCTTCTTTATTGTTGTCTTGATAGTCTATATTTCCTTGATTTTCTTAATTATCTCTTCACCAGTCAATCAGAATTAAAATTTTAATTACTATCAATAATGTCTGACAAGAAAATTAACAACTTCTTAAAGACAACATTTTAAACCTTATCTTCCCCCCCCCCCCAAACTCAATAT
Source organism: Lonicera japonica (assembly GCA_021464415.1). Lineage (NCBI taxonomy): Eukaryota > Viridiplantae > Streptophyta > Magnoliopsida > Dipsacales > Caprifoliaceae > Lonicera > Lonicera japonica. The sequence continues at coordinate 83,133,566 of CM038464.1, read as the reverse complement.
CCTCAAGAAAAATCTATAACGATGTTGGCAAAAATAAAAGTAGAACTAAAACTAAATATCAATTCAACATGCTCACAATTATTATGCATTTGTTATACACATAACATTTAATCAAATAATCAAGAATGGGGTCCCTCTCAAGATACCTGGCACAACATTGATATTAATGGCTTTTGTCAAAAATATCAATTTGTAAATGGCCATCTTCATGCAGTAATCAAATATAGAAGTCAAATCCTGTCAAATAACAACCTTCCTTTGGGCCAGTTATTATTCACACGGAAAACCTAATAAAGATCTCATATTTATTACCGCAAGTATACTTATTATTCGGCCAAATAATTCCATTCCTTTGGGCCGGTCAGTATCCGCATGAATAATAAGCATACACATCCAATTATGTGAAAATAAATAAATCTAGCAATAGAGGTTACTTTGGCAACATATTGTTTCGACTCATCGATTTTGAGATAACTGGACGATCCATACTTCGCTTTCCTTATATTCTAGATAATTCTAGAACTACTATAATGATGAGAGGCGAAAAGTACAGATTCAATCTTTCCCATTTTGATGCAAAACAGCAATTGGATTTAAAGTTCTTTTCCATCCTTAAAGTCGAATAGAAAATAAATAGTCTTGAAATTGATTAATTTTATGATAACATCTCAAGATACCGAGCACAACATTAATACCAAATCTTTGGATAATGATATTAATTATAAGTGGTACTCTTGTTGTAATGATCAAATATTGACAATAAGTTATGTCAAATAAGAAATCTATCTTTGGATTGATTTATTATTCACATTAATTTACCTTGATAATTACCACATATTTACCATCACAAGTGTGTATGCTATTCGGCCAAATATGAAACCCCTCTTTGAATTGGTTAATATTCGCATAAATTAAACAAACACGAGCATCTAATCATTCTTTATTTACATAAAAGAAGTCACTTTGATAACATCACGTGTAAATTGGCCTTAATAGAATGTTTAGACAAGTAATAGAAACAATAGATGTCGCATGTAATTAATCAAATTTATTATAAACAGAAAAATTATGATTACTTTGTCATTGTCGAAAACAGTGACAAACTGAAACTAGTCACAGTTATAAACTGTGACAATTCTTCCGAAACTTGTCACTGTTAAAAACAGTGATAATTTTGACGCGCGAAAAAAAAACTGTTTATCTTCTTCTAAAAAATTTCTGAAATACTCTCCTTTATACATATATATATATATATATATATAATCTAAAACTTCAATTTAATTTCACCGTAATATATGTCACAGATCTGATCCATTTATACATACATATATATACAACTGGCGCACCAAATTTCTATATATATTGCAAGCAAACCATATCAATATATTTAGTGCTTTATGGTCCCATAAAATAAAGTGTATATATGCATGTGCTGCCATATAAAAGCAAAATATATTTATATGTACGGTCATTACAACCAAAGTGTGTATATATATATATAATATACATATACATGCGGGCCCCTCATCCCTTGTTTCTTTAGATTGCGCTTATATATATACACACATATACTAACCCATATGCATTCATGGCCATATATAAGCATATGTGCATAAATATGAAAAGTCAAGTTTTGAAGTTTGAACCCATCAATTAAAGATGTCCACCCCAAATTCTTGCATGCGCACCGCCATATAACATAAACATATACGTAACTATTGGATACAAACTTCAAGGCCGAATTCATTTATGCACTTCATTTGCCGAATTCATCAATCATCATTTACAATTGCATGAATTCAATTAGTCAAGCATCTCTAATAATAAACATGATATGACTCCTCTGATACCACTTGTTGAGAATTAAATTCATAAAACCATAAATATAAAAGGATCAAATTCATATCAAGTCATATTATTAAGAGATCAAAAGGAAAACAAAAGCGTACCCATAATTTATTGACAGCATTTGAGCGGAAGCGTAAACACGGGATATATCTTCCAATCCTTTTCCCTCCGTAGTTCTTATGTTTCTCTCTTTGAGAGGATATGGAGAAAATGTCATTAGAGAATGGATTGGGGACCATTACCCAATATATATATGGCGGTTGGTGGCGGTTGGCGGTTGCCAATTTCCACTATTTCTAATTCTGCCCCTCATAGAATTAGAAATTGTCCATAGGTATCTACGCATTAATTCCAGGACAAATATACCCCGAAGCCTACTTAAAACCTTAATTTAGATCACTTGAGTTTAGGCTTATAAATGATAACACACATTAATTATATACATGTGTGGTCCCTAATTGTATTAATATAAAATTAATCCAACATATAATTCTGCATATAGTTCCTATTCCGCCTTATGAATTTATGAAAATTTGCATATTAGATTCCATCTACTGTGTCCACAGATCATTGCAAAATCCTAGCAAGTGTAAGTTCGGACCATGAAGTTCGCTTATCGGATGGAAACAATGTATACAGCGTTCGCTTGATTCTTGTAATTATTTTTGTAGTTCTCTTTGTGGATCCACATATTTCGAATAGGACTGTCTGCATGGAAGCAATAGGACTTTTGTAGTTCTCTTTGTAACAAACAGTCCTATTGCTTCCCTTGCTTACCATGCTGAAGGCAAATTTCTGTCTGTTACTGTCAAATATCCCCATTTTTATAAGTGGTTCAAATATGTTTCTTCTCAGTCGCAGATGATAATATAAACTATTCTATTTTCATAAAATGAGTTTTATTTGTGATGGTAACTGGGTTGATTGCAGTGTGAGCCTATAAAAATAAATTTTAATTAATTTATTTTGATCTTTTATTTACACCCTTTAAATAATTAAATTGATTTATAAAAAGATTCGGCCATCCAAAATCATAGTAACTCAACTAATAAAATTCATTTCTAGTATAATATGGTATTTTTATTTTTCTTCAATTAAATGAAGATATTTATAAGAGATTTTAATTTTAAATAAAATTACATTAGAATTTGAAGCTGCATTTAATATTTAGTTCGTAAATATTGTATGTAATATAGAAACTTTTCTTCTGGAAGAGTTCTTTTATAAAACTTATTTATAAATAAGAGAATCACATTAGTCAAAAAAATAATAATTGAGGACAACAATTAAAATTGCATATATTTTTAAAACAAAAGCAAGTTGTGTCATATAGTATCCGAATTTGTAATATGGGACTTCATCAAATGCAAAGTTTATTAAATCTTTATCCGATTAGTTTTAATCCTGACTGATCCTTTTTAATCCTTATCTGACTAATTCATTTCCTATCATATTCTACATAATTCCTATCCAGCTTTTATTCTATCTTATCCTACTTCCTTATCTGGTGCAAAACACACCCTAATTATATATATTAAGTTGAGCTCAATTGTTGTTGGAGGCTTGGACTACTCATTTTCATAGGAAATACTATGTTACTTGAAAAACATGGTGTACAAGTTGATGTTCACAAAATATGATATGAATTTGATTAAAGGATTATTAGATAGGATCGGATTGTAGTTTTTCTCTTAATGGATCGGATATAGGGTAATCTGGTTAAAATTCAATCCATTTACAAGTCTATATAGATGGTAGGTGTCACACCCCAATGCGTGGAGAAGCCTAACACCAGGAGGCATGGCGATGCGGTCCTTATTTGTTTGCGGTACTAATGGGTTTCAGGAATCTATGCAAGTACGTAAGGGCTTGTTTGGTGTCTTGTGCGCGTTCCGCTGCATGTTGCCGCTGTTGTTAGGCTGGCCCGAATTCGGGGGAGTCTGGATGCCGGGTGCCGCGCGGGGTCGAGAGAGTCACCCCGTGACAACTAGTATCAGAGGTTGGTCGGCAGATCAAGCTATGAAGAGATGAGCGGTGACATGACTACACCAGTGGAACGGGAAGAACCGGACTGTGGTGAATCGTGGAGCTTTGGTGAAGGGCACGCATTATGACTTTGGTGGGCGGCCACAAAGTCAGAACCTGCAACGAGGGCGTTGTAGAATTGAGTGGGGGAGGTTTGTCACACCCCAATGCGTGGAGAAGCCTAACACCAGGAGGCATGGCGATGCGGTCCTTATTTGTCTGCGGTACTAATGGGTTTCAGGAATCTATGCAGGTAAGTAAGGGCTTGTTCGGTGTCTTGTGCACGTTCCGCTGCATGTTGCCGTTGTTGTTAGGCTGACCCAGATTCGGGGGAGTCTGGATGCCGGGTGCTGCGCGGGGTCGAGAGAGTCACCCCGTGACAGTAGGCTACTTCACAAAGGTGCACTTCGCCTGTAACTTGTAACATGATGAACGCGTTTTAAGCTAACTTCATGTAGAAAATTGTATCGAATCTGATTTAATTAATAATATGATTTGATTAACAATATACAAAATTTGATTTGCAATTTGAACCCAATGAATGTACAAAATACTTATCCATATCCTTATTAATTATCAAATGAATATTTGATTCGTATACCATATCAAATTCAAAAAAAATTAAAAATTATTCGCCACAAAATGACTTTAATAAAAAAATTTAGGCTACATTTGACGCACATGATAAAAAGACAGGATAGGATAATCTTATCCTATTCCATATTTGGTGTTCATTGGGAATGGATATCCGGGCGGATTATTTATCTTATCCCGCCTAGAGAGGTATTAACAAATCCCACCTATGAGGTGGGATTGTTCTATCCCATTCAGATGGAATTAAATAATCCTATCCGATTCTCTAATTCGGCGCATCAAATACACCCTTAGAGTCGATCATTTCCTCCTTTTTACTCCACTTTGATATTTCCTATGTTGAGTTTGTTTGTACAATCTAGGCCTTGGCAATATACCGTGTCGGTTCTATTTAGCGCATTTTGAAGGTCAATGGGCTTCTATTTAAGCCCCATTCAATGAGCTTGGAGGAGTCTTTTGATTTTGGACAAAATTTAAAGAGTTATTATAAAATTATTTTAATAATTTTGTCTTTTATAATTATTTTTTTTTAAAGCAGATTCCATATTTTAGAAAGTTGATGTATATTTGCTAATTACTTAGTTTTGGTCATATGATTACTTTATATAAATATAGGTCTTGTTTATTATTTGTTATCATCAGACATTTATTTATAGTTTTTAAGATATGTCTACAAGCATGTTCTAGAGAGAAAACTAGGGTTTGTTTGTACTCATGTTTTAATTCAATCATCAATAAAGTCTATCACCTAGTAGAGTGCGGCAATCCGATAGCACCTTATTTGCTTGTGTTTGTTGGTGAGTGTTTCTTTTTTATTATTCATTATTGTTTTCATTATTGTGGAGCATTTAGTGCATGGTAACTTGGATTGCGCTAACATATCGCGTTGTGTTAGTAGCTTGATTTAGTTAGGGTTTTGCATACACCCCATAATTGGGGATAAAAGAGAAGCCTAGCTATTTTTATTTACTTTAGTTAAAGAAAGAATGATGGTGGTTTTAAGTTTGTTTTTATAGTAGGGATAGATATTAAAAATACAATTAGATGCTTTCATATTGATTACTTACACGTTCTAGTTTAATTTAATTAGTTTAGTTTAGTTTAATTTTTAGTTTTGATAATCTTAAAATCCAAAATGTTTTTCAAACCGTTTTAATCTTGGGTTCCTAAAATTTTGGATGTCGACAAACTACCTTTTATTTAAGGTATTAGCTTGAATTTGGATCGATTCCAACTTATTCGCTATACTAATTTAATTATTATTAACATAAAAATAGAATTTTTATGCGTTTAAATATGCATTAAATCAATGACAATTAAAGTCTCCAATTCCCCTTAAATCGATGGCAGTACAATTTGAATGAGATAAATAAATGGTCTCATATTTGTAGAGAGATTCATTCTTTCTTATCTTGTGTAGAAGATGTCATGCTTGGTGAAAGATTGCTGCAATTATTCTCGAGGTGCGTGGTGAAAGATTGCTGCAATTATCCTCGAGGTGCGTCGAATCTGGTTGTGGACCACTTAAGAGTGACATGTTTTGGCTGTTGTTCGTATGAATGACTTTGGACTACAGTGGACTAACCTTTAATATAATCTATGTATCCAGCACAACAGGCTAGGTATGAAAAAAAAAAATTCTTTCGAGCCAAGCTGTAGGCCACAATTTACTTCATTTAATTTCAAATTCGGACCGGGTCAAACTAACATATCTGGGTCACACACCATCATGTCTGAACAGATTTTTATAGATTTATTTATCTCATCAATGACATGTATCCAATTTTATTTTTTTTAAGGAGAAGGTGTGAGTTTCTTCCCTTTACCACAATAATAACGAAAATTCCCTCACTCTAGATGAGAGAAGTCCAGACTTCTCTTAGATTCAGGCAAATGTCTTACTAATGAGATAACTCGCTCGCGTTATCCAACTTCATATATAAAGCAACAAGGTAAATCATTTGTCACAAAATCATATACAATTGAGTCAAAACAAGAGAAACTTCGACAGGTTTAGAAGCGGCCGCAAAGAATTTCCCTCATCAATAGGAGCCGCGGACTTCTTCCAAGAGACCGTCACAAATTTATGCAGTGGGTACGTGAAATTTTCGGACCATAAGAAAGTTATAAAGCCATACCCGCAATTCTTTAAGCAGTGACGCAGGACATCTATATACCATAAATGAGTGTAAGTGCATTATTTTTCGCCTTTATGTTCAATTTTTACAGACTATTTGCAGGGCCGGCCTTGAGATTTATGGGGCCCTAGTCGATCCTTCTTTTCGACTGTTTAATAAGAACAGATGACCGAGCAGAGTCCAACAAAATAGTTGAGACAGAAACCAAAAGTTTGTACAACAGCCTAATGAAAATCCCCACCGAAAAGTTGTGCTTGTTCTGCGAGGGGCATCTGGTGGATTTTGCAATAGAGTGTTACATTGACATGGAAACCAAAAAGAAATTACGACGAGTCTGCTACATGAAAGTTCATTGACATTTGACAACAATGATGAAATTTAGTAAAATTTACTCTGTTATGTGCTTGTAACTTGGTAGCTTTCAAGAAATAAAAGCCCTAAACCAAATTACACAAAAATTGATCCAATTATCCCTCAAAATGGACCGTCCTTTTTACTAAAAAGAGCACTGGCCACTCTAGAGAGACTCTACATACATATACATATATATTATGGGCCAGCCCCAGGTTATAGTTACACAGGTGTAAAACTCGAGTTCAAGAATCTATTATATGACGTATAGAACAGATAAAAAAAATTAGCGCATTGATCAAATGCTTAATAAAATAAGAGTACCTTGATAGTTTGCATGTATCTCAAGAAAATACAAATATGTAATCCAAACCGTCAAATTCGTCAACTACAAAATTCAAGAAAAATTATTGAAGGGTGTAAACAGTTTACAGGGTGTGAGAGATGAAATTCGACAGATCCAGAATAAAAGTACCTTTGATACACAATTAGTCCCTTTGACAAAAAATCTGTTGACATTTTATGGAGCACATCAGGATCGAGTTCCATACCCTGAAAAGCAAAGGAAATTGAAGTTAAGAAACTCTCGTTCTCAAATTAAGAGTCTCATTTTCCTTTTAGGTGCGTCCAAACAGTGTATACTACCATATGTACCTTCAATTACAAAGCAAATATCTTGACTATTATAAACAAGAGATGTTTAGGAACTATTGATTTTTATCACTTTTATTGCTTTTCTCCTAAGTTCCCTCTGAAAATGATAGAAATTTATCCGCCGACTCATTTTTTTTTTCAAAAAACTATTTTAATATAGTAATTAATACTGTCATGTTTCCAAAATGATGTTTAGACAGAGAGACTTTATACTGAATCAATAGCAGAGAGACATACGATGTTCCTAGTGACTCAGGCTCGTCGTGGGGATTCTCTGAGGAACTACTATCTGTCTCAGTCATGGATGAGGTTGATCTATCCTGTAATCAATTGAACATCAAGAGAGAGAGAGAGACACAGAGAGAGAGAGAGAGAGTTAAAAATCCTCATGAAAAGATAAGAAAAATGTTTCAAGAGAAAATTGAAATATACCTGTGCAATCCAACGCGGCCATATGCCCGTGTTTGGAAGATATGGCAGATTAAGTGACTTGCATCCCCCTATATCCATATATTTTAGTGATTTCAATTCCTCAATGCCCCTGATCTCGATTAGTTTCTCACAGTAAGAAACACCTATGTAGCATAAATTTGTATGATTCGACAAATCAGGTAACTGTTCAATCGAGCTGCAGGAAGTAATGTCGAGCGACTCTAAGGATTTAAGTTCCTCAAGTCCCCTAATCTCAGTTAAATCGTGCCAACCACAAATTATAAGTTCCACTAATTTTTTAAAGTTTGAGAGATTTGGGAATTCTTCCATTGATTTGCAGTACGACAAGTCCAGGCTCTCCAACAATTCCAAAACTATAAGCCCTTTAACCTCACGTAACATCTCGCAACCAGAGACACTTAGTTTCTTCAGCTTTGTCAAGTTCGATAAGTCAGGTAATCTTTCTATTGATTTGCAATCACGCATATCCAAATGTTCTAAGGATTCCAAAACTCCAACTTCATCAAGCTCTCGTAAGCTCCAGCAAGAACCTAGATTGAGTTCTTTTAGCATTCTCAAGTTAGATAGGCCAGGTAATCTTTTCATGGATTTGCATCCTGTCATTTTCAAAACGGCAAAGGATTCCAGTCTATCTACACCTTGCATCTCAATTAGCTTCTCGCACAAGACTATATCTAGTTTTTTTAGCTTCTTAAAATTCGATAGATCCAACAATATTTCCAGACCTCTACAGCCACTCATATTCAAGTATCTTAATGATTCCAACTGTTCAAGGCCATCAAGCCTACTTAGCTTTCCACATTGTCTTAAGTTCAAATTCTCTAAAGCTGAAAATGAGGAGCAATCCAAGGTTCTTAACCCCGAACACTTTGAGAGGTCTAGAACTCTCAAATTTGTTAGATTCCGAACCGATGGGTCAATTTCTTCCAGATCGTAGCAAAGATGAAAACTCAATCTCTCTAAACTTTTAAAATTTGAAAAAAGTGAAGTTCTCCTTACATTGTAGCTGTATGAAAGAATTAGAACTTTCAACTCTTTTGCCATCTGTAAAACAATAAAATCAAGTTTAGTTGGTAGGGGTTATGAATAGACGAAGGGACAATAGAAACAAGAACATATATATACTCTATGATACCTCAATTTCACTCCAACCTTTCCAGTTGTCTGGGATATTGTTTCCAGATAGATTGAGAACAACCAGATTTTTTAAATGACAATTCGTGGGCCAAAAATCCCCAGAGCATTCCCAATCAAGCCATCTTAAATTTGAAAAATGTTGCTTAAAATCACCATCAAGGTCTGCCCGACCCAATCTGAGAAACCTTAAATTTCTTAGTTCCTTAAAATCTTTTCCTACAAGACACCGGGGATGAAACTCTGAGTCCTCGCCTAAGTTAAGATTGAGGGCTTCAACATCTAGTGTTACCTATGAATAAAAATAAATAAAAAGTTTATTCAAATGATTCATACCAGAGTAAAATCATCTTGTAAAAGATCTTTTGGTTTGCAAAGCATATTATTTTGCATTTTTACAAGAATCAAAAAATAATAAAATGCTAAAAAGGAGGCTAAAATTGATGACACACTTAACTTACCATACGTCTCTCCCATAGTTTCGAGGCTTGCTCGCTACACCACAACCTACTACGCTTTCCAGGTTTAGCCATGTTTTCTTCACGAACAATTTCCCGACCGAGGTCTCTTAGCTGATCATGCATCCTTATTTTATTATCATCTTCAAGTTTTACCATAGATCTAAGTACAAGAGCATTAAGCCCATCTCTAGGATAAAATCCACAGGCATCCCATAAGTAAACAGAATTTTTGTAATCCTCTCCGATGAAGAAACATGCAATATCAAGGAATATTTGTTTTTGCCCATAATCTAAAGCGTCGAAACTTATTCTCAATCTTTCCAAAACTTTCTCAGGTGGTACTTCTTTTAGCTTCCTCAATTTCTCTTCCCATAAAGCTATGTCCTTCTTTCCAAATAATAATGACCCAATAGTCACAAGAACCAAAGGGAGTCCTCCTGCACCGGATACAACTTTCTGAGCAAGGCTACCATAATCTTCTGGAGGAGAGTCCCTCATAAAAGCATACCTGCTAAACAATTCAAGAGAATGAATTGATTTCATTAGATGTGGCTCATAACTCCCATATACATCATGTAGATTTTCAATTTGATAAGTGGCTTCAATTGTATCCAGGAGCCCTTTATTTCTTGTCGTAACTATGATCCTACTTCCTGCACCAAACCAATTGCACTTTCCAACAAGCTTATCAAATTGATATTTGTCATCCACATCGTCTAGAACAATGATAACCTTTTTCATGCCAACTGTGTCTTTTATTTGTTTAACTCCTTCATCAACATTATTGATTCTACCGACTTCCCTCTTTTGAATCTTAGAGAGGAGATAGGTTTGCAAATCAACGATACCATTTTTGCTATCTGAATTTGCTCGAACATCTTCAATGAAGCAACAGCATTCGAACCTCTCACATAGTTGGTTGTAGATGACTTTGGCAATGGTTGTCTTGCCTAGACCACCCATTCCGTGGATTCCAACAACCCTTATTCCATTGGAGTTGACATTTAGCAATTCCTTCATGGCTTTGACGTGATCATCTAGCCCAACCAAGTTGTCAGGTAATTGTGCGTAATTCTTCTTCAACCCAAGCAAGACATCTTGAACAACCTTCTTTACTAATTCTCCTTCATGCCTTCAGTTAAATATACAACACATACATTACCGGAAAAGTTAATTTTCCTAGAAAGAACAATAAACATCAAAGGAAAACAGTATATATAGTATATGGAGACTAGTGTATTAACTTTATGTGTGTTCTTTGTGTGAATGGCATTGCCTGATTATTTAACTCAAAAAAACGAAAGTGGGTTTGTTGGACCTACCCATTAGTTTCTTTTATCAATTCCAACCCCTTCAATTGTCCAACCTTTCTCAAAGCCTGCTTCCATCCATGTATTGTCGCTTCATCAAAATTATTCTTGTGCCGGCTAAAGGCATCCTCATAACTCCCACTTTGGTGTCGTACTTCATACGGATTTACGTCGTAAAAAATTGGATAAATAATTTGCCCCTCATTTGTGTGGCACTCCACTATCTGTGCAAGTTCACGCAAGCACCATTTACTGGAGGCATAATTTTTGGAAAATATTGGGATTGACATTTTTGATTCCGTAATTGCTTTGAGAAGCTCAGGGCCGATCTCTTCTCCGACGCGAAGTTCATCATCATCCCTAAAAGTACGAATATTGGCATCCACAAGATAGGTGTAAAGGAAATCGGTGAATCCCAGCCGTGTGTCTAGGCCTCTGAAACTCAAGAAAACTTCGTACTCTCCTCTTGATGTTGATGAGGTTGAGCTGCACCCTATAACCATAAATCATTATAGTAATGTCATTGTAATGGATGGATCAACTTAGTTGAGCTAAATCTAGCTAATTTCTTAATATAATTCTTTCACTTAACCCCAGCCTGATGTAATTATTTGAAATTTTCCACATGTAGGGCAAAGTTTAAGTCAAATTTCGAATTTAAAAAAAATAAAAAATAAACAACAACCCTTCATATATTTTCTATTTTTGTGGCGTTTGATTGCATAGGTATATGTGGTACAACTTAGTTGAGCTAAATTTTAGAATTTCTATGTAATGCAAAAATCACCTCTACCCAAGCATTTTATTCTCATGATAATTTTTTCCATATTAAGAAACTTGAAGGAAGCCAAAACACAAACAACAATAGATTCTGAGTCTGAAATAAATTAGAGAAATATATCAGGTGAACACACACACACATATATATATATAGATGAATAAATAGTAAGTATCACTAACCTTGATCCATTGCAAACAACTTCCTTTTGGCTATTGAATCAATTTGTTATCTTTGTTTATAGAAAGATCAAGTTTCTCTCTGTGTTTGTAGAGAGAGACACTTTTTAAACTCCTAATTAAATATCATAATAAGATTTGAAAAGTCTTTTTAAAATTTCAATTGAATATCCGTAGATTTTTAAAATCCAAAAAAATTCTATAAAGTCCAAATTTAATACAACCCCCAAGTCTAATTTCGAATTAAAAACAGTCCAAAGTAAAAAAAAAAAAAAAAAACCTTCGTATATTTTCTATTTTTGCGGTGTTTAATAAAAAACCTTTATTAGTTTAGCTTAATATTCTAATTTCTATGTAATTTTTTCGTTTTTTCCATATTAAAAAACTTGAAGGAAGCCGAAACACAAACAACAATGGATTCTGAGTCTCAAATAAATTAGAGAAATAAATGATGTGAGTATACATATATATATATATATATAGAGAGAGAGAGAGAGAGATGAATAAATAGAAAGTACCACTAACCTCGATCCATTGCAAACAACTTCCTTTTGGCAATTGAATCAATTTGTTTCCTATATTAATAGCAAAATCAAGTTTCTCTCTGTGTTTTGTAGGTTCAGCTATGCAGGAGAGAGAGAGAGAGAGAGAGAAAGGGGGGTATACTTTTCTCACCCAGTTCCACTTGGTATTTTTTATTTTTTTCTTGAACAACTACGGAGTAGTAGAAGAGAAAGTTTAAACTATCCATTCTCGTCTCTTTAGCTTACCTAACCTAATAAAGTCAATTTTATTTTATTACTCCCTCGGTTACCTACTCTAACTAACGTCTCAATTTCAATTTAGATTTGATATTCCGAAATTTAATATAGTATTAGAAATAGATTAATATTCAGGTGCAAAATCATATAAGTTTCATGTCACTTAATATAATCAATCTACGAATTAAGTCCAAAATTATTTTACACATAAGGTGAGCTTGTTCAAACTATAAATCTCACATTAAAAAAATTGATCATCTCAAAGGAATATATGAAAATAAGGGATTACTGCACCTATTACAAATTAATTTTGGGTTGAATGTTCAAAACTCTAAGTTCAATTTATTTCTTTCTTTTCAACATAATCTCATTATAACTAACAAGTCATGTTTTCAACCAAAATCAATGGTTTTAATAGTATCCAATGAGATTGTGAAACTGAGACCCTTGGAGCAAGGTGTTTTTAGAGAATTTCTATATCTTGTTGACAAATATTTTACATATGTAGAAAAGTATATATAGAAACGTTGGACTTCAATAGTCTTTAATTTCCTTTTTACTTGTCATTTATACAAAAAGAGAGATAATACAAATGGATTTAATAGTATCCAATGAGATTGTGCCATATATTACTTTGGAAATTTCTATCACTACTTTTGCATGTGAAAATTGTGATATAAATTTCTTATATGACTAACATTCCATCTCATATATATATATATAAATGGGTAAAAAAAATCCCGGTAAAAAATATTGTTTTCTCTTTTTTTTTAACATAGAAATTTGTATAAGTACAAATGATAATAGGAGATCACCATAAATTCAAAATAATTTATTCTATTAACTAATACTTTAAAGAGTATATATTACTACAAATTTTCTATTTTTAATGCTTTTTCAGGTGTTCTGAAAGAATTGAAGAGTATTTGGCTTTTGTATAAACCATTTTAAGTTATATTGAATAAAATATGAGAAAAAGAATATGGGAGAAAATGGAGAAGATAACCAGCACTTTGGGGTTAAGTAAAAAAAAGAGTGAGAACATTTTGACTGAGTCTTTGCTTGTGTTTCATATATTTTTGGTTAAAGATTAACAAGATAATTATAAAAATTATTGTTTGAATCTCTGTGAAATTTATTTTTTTTGCGCGTTATACTATCAACCGATTCGTGTGTTTACAAATAGTAAAATTTATCACAAAAAGTACGTATTTTCATGTTTTATGCCAACAAAAGTCAAATAGGGGCCAATTATATATATGTTTTGTCCACATAATATAAAGAATGCAATACTCAACTATACACATATTTTTTAATGGGGAGAGGGCAGTTGCATAAGGGGCCACCCGAGCCTTCAAATATAAATAAATCTCTTAGATTATTGCGGCCATAACAAAACCCCAATCACCTTATATATGATGCCTCCTGCCTCTCACATTTACCAAGTATAGAATGATATCTTAAATCGTCACAGCTGTAACAAAGTACCAATTACCTCATCTATCTAACAAGGAACTTATATACTTGTTATAAAAATAAAGAGTATGTCATTAATTTAGAGTATCTGTATTGTATATAGTGTAGTTAATATATAAATTTGTAAATTTATCTTGCGAGGCTACATATAAAAAATAGCGATACATATGTGCCTTACTCTTTTGGGTGAAATGAGTGTAGCTTGCTCAAATAAAACGCACACATTTTGGCTCAAAAGGGTGAGGCACACCCTTTTGGGTTTCTTTGATTTTTGTGATTCGGAATAATATTAATAAAACTTTTAAAAAAATTCAAATTTAAATTTTGCTACCCCATGAACATTATTGGTTTTTATTTTATGGTTTAAATTTCATTAACATAGGGCTAATAATTCTACACATTTGGAGACTTCTCTACACATTTGGAGACATACACATCTCATAACATCTCTACATCTTCTATATATGATCTACACTCTATATAGTTTCTATATTGTGTTTTTGGGCAATTAGACTATAAGAATTGGTCATAGTCTTCTTGTTGACGTACTGATATGAAACTATTTTATGTTTTAAAACAGCAGAATGCTTTGTTAAGGAAAAAAAAAATAATTATGTTTCTGCATTTTGTAAGAAAATGCTTTTATTTCTTCGCTGTTTATGTTTAGAAAAAAAGGTTACTGTTTTAAAAAAGAAAAAAAAAGGCTACTAAAGAGAAAAAAAAAACAAATTTTTTAAACATCGTTTTTTCGTCTTATATCTAATTACCTTGTGGGTTTTAAAACGTAGTGAAAAGTGATACTATATTTTGTTGTTATTTGTTCACAGTGAGTTGCTTCTTCGCCCCTAAATCATATTATTAAAAATAATGGCAAACACTAAAAAAGCTAATAGTGTTAAACCCAAAAAATTTAACTGACAAAATTTTCGAAGATGGCAAACACAGTTGATATATTGGTTAAGTGTCTTACACCTCTTATTTGCAATAAAGTCTAATATGTCTGCAACTTGAATGACTCCTAATGAAGTTGAATATCACTATCACAATAGAATGCTTAGTGTTTTGTCGGATCGCTTATATGATGTTTTCCAAAACACAAAGAGTGCAAAAGAGTTGTATGATGCATGATAAGCACATTATAATGCATTCGTATACGCATATACATGCATTTTATAATGCACTTATACGACTAAACACTTTAAATAAACTCCGAATTGCAACTTGTTAATTCCATAGCAAATTAGGTCACTAACTTGATCTTGCAAGCTTGATTTTGTATGAAAAGGATGGTGCATAAATTGATACATTATCGTGATCAAAAAGCATGTGCAAAAGACAAGGGAAGAAAGAAAGTATGAAAGTATTGAAGAAGCAAGATCAATCTTGGCATTAGTAAGATCGATCTTGGGCCCTGTCAAGTAAGATCAGAGAGATCCTGAGAGCTTCCAAAATCAATCTTGCTCATTTCTTGCCAATAACCAAGAAGCAAGATTGACCTTGGTCCCCTGCAGATATTTTTGTCCACTTGCCAACTTGGCTCACTTGTGTACAACTCATCAAAGCAATTTGTACCACTTGTCTCACTTCCTTGGGACATCTATAAATACAAGTCAAGGTTCAAGCTTGGAGGTATACAACTTTAAAAAGACAATTACATCTTTGTAATTGTCCGAATTAGGAGAAAGATTATTTTAGCTTTTAGAGAGAAACTACATTCTTCTTTTGTATTCTCAATCACTTGTAATAGACTCATCTTATATCAATTAATACAAGTATTTTGTTGATTATCCTTCATTTGTATCATGTATCCATCATCTATGGAGGGGTAAATCACCTAACTAAGGCTAAGGGGTGAGTTTGTTATAAAAGAAAACATGGTCAAGTTTTCAATTCTTTAAAACTCTATGCTTAGTTTTGTCAATAATTATACTTTTCATATATTTATTATATTCCATAATCTTTGATGGATTAAAACACCATAAAGAACATGGAACTTCCATTATAATCTATTTTGCCTCCTTATGCCATGTATATGGATTTCTTTGGTAATTAATGGCTATGTTTAGTATATGAATGATACTTAGACTTCTCATGCCAAGAATGATTAATACTAGTTGAATTATTTGTATACAAACAAAGTACTTCAAGTAAGTATATATTATTCAACAACTACCATTAAATGGATGGCTATGCTATTCATATAAAATTAGAAAAGTTTACTTCAAATATGGTTACGTCTTGTGGTTGAGTGTGATTCAAATATGGTTACATCTTGTGGTTGAGTGTGAAGTATGGTTTTATTTTTCCTTGTCACCTACATCACTTAAATACACTTTGTGACTATATTTGAGAACTCTCTAATTGCTCATTTGTTTACTTAAATGTGATATTTGTCTTCCCTCATGAGGTAGCTTAATAGAATTGGATTGATTGTATTTCCTCAAAATATTTTACCGCCACTGTCTAAGCTTTTAATTGATAAGCAAAACATAAAAGACATCAAAGTATATGGATGAGCTGAATTGGATTCACAAGCCATGGTTACCAAGAATAACAAATAAATCTCCAAAGCCTTTGCTTTCTTTTATACAAGAGCAATCTCATCACTTTAAAGTTTGACTTTTACAAAACAATTCAAAATACACTTTTAAATCAATCAATCTTAACAAAATAAACATGTGAACTACAAAGCTTTCGCCCCTCCCTGTGGTTTGACACTTGGACTTCCAAATTCTATATTATAACTTGATTGCCTACACTTGGGTGTATACCATTGCATTATTTTTCGAGCGTCAATGAACTCAAAGCTGAATATGGGATACTAGATGCTGGTATTGAAAGATTTACGGCCACAAATTTTAATAGCTATAGGATGGTTGAAAATAAACTGGGAGTGTTCAAATTCATGAATTTCAAGACCTCCTTAGGAAAGTTAAAATAAAATGCACAACCTTAAGTGAGAGTTTCAAATTGTCATGTCTTATTGACAAGTTTACCCCTAGTTGGTTGGACTTTGCTAAGCCCCTTAGACATAAACAATGAGATTTAACCTTAAGTCATTAATTTTCTTAGAATTGAAGAGAAACAATGGTTGGATAAAAAGAGAAATGTTGAAAACTCTAAAGTAAACTTAGTAGAAAGTTCCAAAAACCAACAATACCACAAACCAAGAGGAAGAAACTTTATGAAAAACAATAGAAGCAATGGTAATAACCAAAGAGTTCGCCAAAACAAATATTAAAATGAAAAGCTAGTCTAAAACTTCAAAGGGCTGAGGAGACAATTGAGCTATGCTACATGTGTGGGAGAACAAATCATTATGCTTAGGATTGCCACTTTAGGAAGACTAAAGTATACAAGCCTAGGAGTACGCCTAACCAAGATCAAAGTTACGAATGTTGAATGTGAACTAAGAATATACTCAATAGGTCTTCTTTAGTGAACTTTTTGTTGTTGATTGCATGCTAAAATGTGAGTTTTGATATAAGAAAATTTATAATTTCATGAAATTTTTACTAGGATTTTCTCAATTGACTCCTCCACTAACTTTCTAGCACTGGTAAATTAGGTAGGGGACTTGTAGTTGATGTTGAGCTAGATTAATGAAAGAAAAGGAGATAAAGGATGATGGAGATAGGAGAGCAGAGAAGATCATGCCCCCTTAACACAAGTCAAAACTCACTCACTCAATCCATAATTCAAATCCTCATTACAAAATGAAGCAGCCAAATGCAATGTGTGCCGGTATTATCAAGCAGGGGCAAAGCTAGAAAGATTTGTTTGGTGGGGCATTAAAAAATTGATAGCTTTTTTGTAAAATATTATCTCCCTAACCATTTTACAGTTAAAAATGAGACTCGCTCTTAATTTGAATAATTTGAACGCTTAATTTGAACGAAGAAAGTATATCATATTTCCTTAGTAAAAAAACCAAACTGGGAACATCTCCCCTAAACTGTTATAAACAAGAAATTAG
Organism: Lonicera japonica; assembly: GCA_021464415.1. Classification (NCBI taxonomy): domain Eukaryota; kingdom Viridiplantae; phylum Streptophyta; class Magnoliopsida; order Dipsacales; family Caprifoliaceae; genus Lonicera; species Lonicera japonica. Next base: position 83,115,428 of record CM038464.1, on the reverse strand, counting down.
GTGGGGCACTTCTTGTATTTTAAAACTATAACATGAGATAACAGAATAGATATACATAGGATAAAAGTAACAAAGTTCCAATTTTGGGCACTTGCCTCACCAAAGTGCCATCTAAATCCATCTCTATTATCAAGTAATAATATGCAACATATAGTTTATGATATAATTTTGTTGTTCTCAGTTTTGGCCAACCAATTGTCATTTAAAAAATCTCGTTGTTCTCAATCTATTTGTAGGAAATATCCCACACAACGGGAAGGGTTGGAGTGAAATTAAGGTGTCAATCTATTAAATAATGCTTTAATAATGCCTAAGGAGTATTGATACTAGTCGTTTTCTTTCTATTTACCCCTTATAATTTATAATTTTAACATCTAAGGCTCCGTTTGTTTGTAAGGTGGAAAAGGAAAAAAAATTGAGTTAGTTTTGATGAAAAGATAGAAAATAAGTTAAGTGATAGAGGTGATATCATCTTGATTTTTAAGTTTTTCCATGAAGAAAATTTTCTTTGCTTAATAGTTAGTAAAAATTTTCCACAAAAAATATTGAATGATGGAGGACATATAGTCATAAAATGAGTAACAACTCTCTCCTTATTTTCTAGCTTTTCACACAAACTAACTAAATTTATTTTCTTTTTCCATCTTCGCAATCAAACGGAGCCTAAATTTAGTTTGCAAAATATTGTTGTATTGTTGCCAAAGCAAATAATGTATTGGGTGATTGTATGTTATGCTTTAATTGCACAATATTGTTACAGGTGAATCAAAAGGACTTTAATAAACATAATTACCATCAAACTTATGATATTTTAAATGTTGTTAGTTTCTAGAGTTTAATTTAACATACCTTAAATGCACAAGACAATTCTAACATGTGAAGCGTAAAGGAAAAAAAAAACATATAACTTATTCCTCAAAGAAAATGAAAACATCTATAGTGTTTATGTTTTTAATCTATAATACAATTAAGAGTTTTAATATTCACTAATATGACCACTGTCTTCCTAATTCTAATGGTTAAGAATTACTTACATAAATCTAATGATTGAAATAAAATGTAAGCTAATATAAAAGATGTATCTTAACAACCTTAGGTGACAATGTTTATTCTCTTTCTTTCTACTCACCCAACCCGGGCCTACCCCAACCATATCGCCTAGACTTACAGCCATAACCCCTCTTTTACATGGCCAAATCGAAGTGGTGAAGGTGGTTTTGTATAACTATTTTTTAAATTAAAAGTCTATTATTTTTTTTGAAATTATATTGATACAAGAATACACATATAATTATATTTATGAAAGTCAAACATAGATACTTAATTTTAAAAGAAAAAAGTATAATTAATTTCGAAGGAAAGAAATACATTTTTTTTACTTTGAAACTACATATATATTGATACAAGATACAATTATATCATTGCTATAATTTTTTTTTTTTATTTTGTGAGAACGTTGGTGAGAAATAGACTTGGGGCTTCCAGGTTTTACTCTAACGTGGGAGTCTAATTTTTATTTTTTAACAAATTTATTTTTTTCATATTAATTAAATAAAGAATCCGTTATATTTTTTTAGATATACCAATGCTAATGATAGCAAATATAGTAAGAATCCCCCCTTTTTTGTAGTGAGAATGTTCGTCGACATATAGTTTGGGAAGTTTTGGGTTTTAGTGTGTCGTGGGAGTGTTTTTTTATTTTTTTGGTCTATTGTAAAGCAAGTCCCTAAGTTACTATTTTACTAATAATAATGAGGTTTAAGGTTATTCAATTTACACAATTGTTGGATGTAGTTCAAAAAAAAATTTCTTTTTTTTAAATGTGCAATCCTTAAAAAAAATTATTATATTATTCTCAAAAATCAAATATAGTAATCATAATTCACACATTGTTATTGGAATGGTATACTTTATAATTACCATTAATGGAATGGTCAATAAAACTATATAATGGTAGATGTATATATGTATATATATATATATATCTATATCTTTTTTGTAAGGTTCAAAAGTTGTATGACAATACTCAAAAGTCAGATACTATTATTGAAATTAAAATACTATTATTTCAATATTTACAAGGGATTGCATTTTTTAATTTTAAAATGAGTAAAATGCATCATTTAACTTTTTGGGACAAAAAATCTTAAAAAATTGTCCGAATTTGTTTTATAGTGTCAAAAGGCACATGCCTATCCTAATAGATATGATTTTAATGGTTACAACTACTTTATTTTGTAGGACGGAACAAGTCTTGAGGGTGTTGATAACAACTGCATTCATCTTACACTAAGTAAGCTAAAAAGACAACAACAACAAAAAAAGAAGGAAAGTTTAAAAAAGTGGGTTTGTTTTTTTGATAAAAAAATCAAGTGGACTAGGTGAGAAAGTCATCTCTCTTACCCACAAATAATGCTAGGTTCTTAACTTACTCATTATTCAAATTAAAACTTTCAAGTCTCACGTATAAAAAAAAAACAGAGCACACAAAATTTATTATACAAAATATATTTAATTGATTAAGAACATAAATCACCTGTCGTTTCATTGGTAACCAATAAAATAATTGACACATTATTTTATTACAAATTTTTTGTAACTTAATGGTGTATACTTTGTTTTCGTAACCAGTAAATCTCGTGTTAAATAAATGAGGTAATTGATATTTGTTACAATTGTGACAATTTAAGATGTTATTCATAAGAGTTAGAGGCATCATAGATAAGGTAGTTGACTTTCTTTTATAGCCACAACAATGTAAGAGATATTTGTATTTGAAGGCTCAAGCGGCCCCTTAAGTCATTTTTTTTATGTTATGTGGACAAAAAATAACATATATATATATATATATATATAAAGGAAAATTGGCAACCCATTTAACTTTTGCTGGCATAAAACATGAAAATATAGTCTCTTTGCCTCAATTGGGCATTATAAAAAGAAAATAGAAAAAATATATTTTAATAGAAATTTTTATATTTATTTTTATATGAGATGGAAGGAGAGTTGTATAAGGAATTTATATCAGTATTTCTAGTGATAGAAATTTTCAAAATGAAAATAAAATTGAGACATTATAGAAAAGTGAAGGTTCAATTTTTTTCTATTTATTATAATAATAATGAAAAAATTTCCTACCCCGATTATAACTCAAATTCGAAACCTCAAATTTGGTAGGTACCTCAAGTTGGCTAGTCGAGAAATTCCATAAAAGAATAGTGCTACTAGTTTCTTAGGAGCAAGACCAATCCTCCCCTATATTTGTGGTTAAACATAATTTTGGGAAGAAATTTTACAAAAACTCAGTTCAACCCTTCCCTATCCTTTTCTCAAATTTGAGAAAATGAATGCGGGTCCCTAAATATTCTTGCAAAATAATTATTGATGATTTTATTTTGAAATAAATTTATTTTTTCCTATATTTAATTTATTTTTTTACTTTATTTGTTCCGTATTTAATGAAAAATATGATTGAAGAGTATTTTTTTATTTTTTTTAACTAATCGTACAAAAGATAGAATTTATCATTAGAGGGAAAAAAAATGTAACGAGTGGGACTGGGTGAGAAAAGTCACAAGGGAAGTCAAAGATAACAAATTGATTCAATAGCCAAAAGGAAGTTGTCAGTAATGGATCAAGGTTAGTGATACTTTCTATTTATTCATCTATATATTCACCTCATATATTTCTTGCTCTAAGTTATTTGACACTCAGAATTTATTATTGTTTGTGTTTTGGCTACCTTCAAGTTTTTGGGTAGAGGTGATTTTTGCATTACATAGCCGAGAAATTAGAAAATTCAGCTCAACTAAGTTAGAAAATATATGAAGGGACATACTCTAATGAGTATGAAAATTCAGTGTATTTTTATTTATTTATATATATAGACTTTGATATGTTTTTAATTCAAAATTAGACTTAAACTTTGCCCTCGTTGCGGAAAGTTTCAAATAATTACATCAGGTTGGACTTTTGGAGTATGAAAACTTGGAATGTCTTCCATTTTTAAATAATTCTTTCAGATTTCATCGCATGCAAGGACATACTCTAATGAGTATGAAAGTAGGGTTGGTCTAATGATTTAGGATTAAGAACAAGAGCAAAGTCGAAAACAACCCAAATATGGAAATTTAAGCATTTAGTGTGAATGGAAATGCGATCAAACATACCCTGCGTGTTTGCAATTTGAAGCTTCGATCGATCCATCATCCATTACAATGAGATTAATATAATGATTTATGGTTACAGGGTGTGGCTCAACCTCATCAACATCAAGAGGAGAGTATGAAGTTTTCTTGAGTTTTAGAGGCACAGACACGCGGGCGGGATTCACCGATTTCCTTTACACCTATCTTGTGGATGCCAATATTCGTACTTTTAGGGATGACAATGAACTTCGCGTCGGAGAAGAGATCGGCCATGAGCTTTTGAAAGCAATTAAGGAATCAAAAATCTCAATCCCAATATTTTCCAAAAATTACGCCTCCAGTAAATGGTGTTTGCGTGAACTAGCACAGATAGTGGAGTGCCACACAAATGAGGGGCAAATGATTTATCCAATTTTTTACGACGTAAATCCATATGAAGTACGACACCAAAGTGGGAGTTATAAGGATGCCTTTAACCAGCACAAGAATAATTTCGATGAAGTGACAATACATGGATGGAAGGAGGCTATAAGAAAGGTTGGACAATTGAAGGGATTGGAATTGATAAAAGAAACTAATGGGTAGGCCCGGCAAACCCACCTTTGTTTTTTTTCTATATATACTTTTTTCCCTTGATGTTTATTGTTCTTTCTAGGCAAATTAACTTTTCCCTTATTATATGTGTTGTATATGTATGTGTAGGCTTGAAGGACAGTTAGTAAAGAAGGTTGTTCAAGATGTCTTGCTTGGATTGAAGAAGAATTACACACAATTACCTGACAACTTGGTTGGCCTAGATGATCATGTCAAAGCCATGAAGGAATTGCTAAATGTCGACTCCAATGGAATAAGGGTTGTTGGAATTCATGGAATTGGTGGTCTAGGGAAGCAACTATTGCCAAAGTCATCTATAATCAACTGTGTGAGGGGTTCGATTGTTGTTGCTTCATTGAAGATGTTCGAGCAAATTCAAAAGGCCAAAATGGTATTGTTGATTTGCAAACCCATCTTCTCTGTAAGATCTGAAAGAAGGAAGTCAGTAGAATCAATAATGTTAATGAAGGAATCAAACAAATAGAAGAGGCAGTTGGTAAAAAAAAGGTTATCATTGTTCTAGACGAGGTGGATGATAGATATCAATTTGATAAGCTTGTTGGGAAGTGCAGCTGGTTTGGTGCAGGAAGTAGGATCATAGTTACAACAAGAAATAAGGAGGTCCTAGATACAATAGAAGCCACTTATGAAATTGAAAATCAACATGATGTATATGGGAGTTATGAACCACATCTAATGGAATCAATTCATTCTCTTGAATTGTTTAGCAGGTATGCTTTTATGAGGGACAGTCCTCCAGAAGATTATGGTAGCCTTGCTCAGAAAGTTGTATCCAGTTCAGGAGTACTTCCTTTGGTTCTTGTGACTATTGGGTCATTATTATTTGGAAAGAAGGACATAGTTTTATGGGAAGAAAAATTGAGGAAGCTAGAAGAAGTACCAAATGAGGAAGTCTTGAAAAGATTGAGAATAAGTTTCGATGCTTTAGATTATTGGCAAAGGCAAATATTCCTTGATATTGCATGTTTCTTCATTGGAAAGGATTACATGAACTCCTTTTACTTCTGGGAGGCCTGTGGATTTTATCCTAGAGATGGGCTTAATGCTCTTGTACTTAGATCTATGATAAAAATTGAAGATGATAATAAGCTAAGGATGCATGATCAGCTAAGAAATCTCGGTCGGGAAATTGTCCGTGAAGAAAACATGGCTAAACCAGGAATGCGTAGCAGGTTATGGTGTAGTGAGCAAGCCTTGAAACTATGGGAGGGACGTATGGTAAGTTAAGTGTGTCGTCAATTTTAGCCTTCTTTTTAGCATTTTATTATTTTATGATTGATGTAAAAATGAAAAATAATATGCTTTGCAAACCAAAAAGATCATTTACTGGATGATTTTACTCTGGTATTACTCATTTGAATAATTTTTTTATTTATTTTTATTCATAGGTAACACTAGATGTTGAAGCCCTCAATCTTAACTTACGCAAGGACTTGGAGTTTGGAATCCAGTGTCTTGTAGGCAAAGATTTTTGAGAAACTACAAAATTTAAGGTTTCTCAGATTGGGTCGGGCAGACCTTGATGGTGATTTTAAGCAACATCTTTCAAATTTAAGATGGCTTGATTGGCAATGCTCTGGGAATTTTTGGCCAACCAATTGTCATTTAAAAAATCTCGTTGTTCTCAATCTATCTGGAAAGAATATCCCAGACAACTGGAAGGGTTGGAGTGAAATTAAGGTATCATAGAGTATATATATATGTTTTTGTTTCTATTGTCCCATCATCGTATTCATAACCCTTTGCAAATTAACTTGATTTTATTATTTTACAGATGGCAAAAGAGTTGAAAGTTCTATTTCTTTCAAAAAGCTACAACTTAAGGAGAGCTTCGTTTATTTCAAACTTTAAAAGTTTAGAGATATTGAGTCTTCATCGTTGCGACAATCTGGTAGAAATTGACCCATCGATTTGGAATCTAACAAATTTGAGAGTTCTAGACCTCTCAAACTGCCAGGGGTTAAGAACCTTGGAATGCTCCTCATTTTCAGCTTTAGAGAATTTGAACTTAAGCGAGTGTGGTAAGCTATGTAGGCTTGATGGTCTTGAACAGTTGAAATCGTTAAGATACTTGAACATGCATGCCTGTAGGGATCTGGAAATATCGTTGGATCTATCGAATTTTAAGAAGCTGAAAAAGCTAGATATAGTTTGCTGCAAGAAGCTAACTGAGATGCAAGGTCTAGATACATTGGAATTGTTTGACGTTTTGAATATGAGGAGTTGCGTATCCATAGAAAGATTAACTGGCCTATCGAACTTGAGAATGCTGAAAGAACTCAATCTAGCTTCTTGCTGGAACTTACGAGAGCTTGATGAAGTCGGAGCTTTGGAATCCTTAGAACATTTGGATATGAGTTATTGCAGATCCATAGAAAGATTACCTGACTTATCGAACTTGACAAAGCTGAAGAAACTAATTCTCTCTGGTTGTGAGATGTTGCTCGAGGTTAAAGGCCTTACAGTTTTGGAATCGTTGAAGTTCCTAAACTTATCGTACTGCGAATCACTAGAAGAATTCCCGGATCTCTCAAACTTAAAAAATTTAGTGGAACTAGAAATTCGTGGTTTGCATGATTTAAGTGCGATTAGGGGACTTAAGGAACTTAAATCCTTAGAATGGCTCGACATTGCTTACTGCAAAAAACTAACCGCGAGGGGCATTGAGGAATTGAAATCACTAAGATATATGGAAATTGGGGGATGCGAGAACCTTGATCTACCATATCTGCCAAACACACGCGTAGAAGTTTATGCCCTTGATTCCAACAGGTATATTTAAATTTTCTGTTTAAATACTGTTATTATCTTTTCAAGAAATTTTTTACCACTAATCTCTCTCTTTCAATTGATTGCAGGATACCAATGAACAATCTAATACTACTGAAAATAATACTACTTATGATCTTCATTGGCATGGTTGGCGTGTTGAAGACTTTATGGTTTGGTGTGAAGAAAAACTTTGTTTTATTATTATTTCTGAACTTGTTACTTATAATTTACCTATCAATGTACGCTTGACACTATGACGTTGGCCTAGTGGTTCAGTAAGTCCTTGTAAGGGTTGTTTTATTTAGTGGTGCAGTTGCTTAAAAAAAATTAAAAATCAATGTATGCTTAAATAATGATTAGGGCCGGTCCTGTGATTCATAGGGCTATGTGCTCAAACCTAAAAATAGTGCCCCTTTATATAAACATTGTTATAAATAGTTTGGATGTTCTATATTAGAAAAGAAAGAAAAGGTTTATTTAAAACTTACATATATATATGTATTATCTTTACTGGTTCTACTTCTGTTTTTCAAGGGAGATACATATAAATGTATATATAGCTTTCGAGCACTTAACACGTGTACAATAAGTTACTTGAATAATTCCTGATATTATGTAAAGAATAAACAAAAATACATATAAATGGGTTTGAATCCCTTTATATATATACTGTATGTATAGAGAGCATGTCCCACAAACACAAGTTTAAGGACCGTTCCCTTTATATATAGATTATATATATATATTATAAATATTTTTTACGACAAAAATCATCGTAAAAAGGTTCGGTCAGTACGGACTGATACACACTTGAAAATTTTCATATATATATATATATGTATCAATCTTTTCGTTAATCAAAATTTGGTTGAATTTTTTGATAAAATTTGGTGAATACGATTTATTAATCATGTTGATTATCTAACTAATTTTCATAAAAAAAATTCATCCATTTATCTCCTCAAAAATTTCAATCCATATAAAATGGTCCTTCAACAAGGTCTTTATGAGAAAAGTATTCCAATAGCATTCATTGAACAAACCGTGAGAGAAATTGAGGGGCCGGGGGGATTGGAGGAAGAGAGGAAAAATTGAATAGACTAACAAACTTTTGACGGGCAATTTTGTGAGAAGATTTTATAAATTCCATAATAAGGCGGAGATCATAAGATGGATTTTTGCACATAAACACCAAGGCACACTAGAAAATGATAACATAAAAAACTGATTTTTAATCAAGTAATAGGGTTAGAAGTTCTCTTTTTTGCTTCTTCTACTGAATAAAATTATCTGTGTAATGATGAAGGAAAATTCACAAAAAATAAAAAAAGTTGAAGAACGTTTACTCATGTAAATAAGCATGAGATAAGAGCATCTCATTAAATTACTCATCATCTATCTTCTCATAAAGTAATTGTTTCTCCAATTAGTTTTCAAACTTCGCCGTCAAACGGAGCCTACTTTCAAGATAAAGAAATGGTACTCCTAATTAATAAATCCTCGAAAGGGAAATAATTTTGAGTAAGTTGATTATCCCAATGATAAAGACTCCTAGTGGGACTAGGTCCAACTTTCACCAGCTACGATTGCAGCATTAATCTCCCTCCCCAATCGTAATAGTGGAAGTTTGCTAAACTACAAAGGAAAAGTATCTTGATTTTGAAAAAAAAAAATTATCAACCAAGACGAATATCAAATCAAAATGGGAATTACTTGACGAATTACTCTCTCAATTTCGACAATTTCAAAAACATTTGTTCTAGATATCTCTTATATATCTACTCCGTTTGACACACAGGAAAAAAGAGTGGAATAGGAGTTATCCTATTCCATGTTCGGTGTTCATCGGTATTGGATTACCGGACATAATATTTACCCCACTAAAACTTCTTATTCCACCAAGAGAGGGATTAACGAATCCTAACTAAAAAGTGGGATCGTTTGATCCTGTCCGAATGTGATTAAGTAATCATATCCGACTTTCTAATCCAATGCGTGAAACACACCATTTACATAATAATTATTGTGTGCATTATCAAAAAAGCACTAACAAAGTGTGCCTTAGAGCATTTGTGTAAAAACGGCAAAATAGAGTGTGCATAGGCCTTGCAATTGGGTCGTCTCAGGTGTAAATCTAGTAGTGTCACAATTAGCTCAACTCATACCCAATTCGTTTATTGGTAACAAATGACTCATTTCATGTCTAACGGGCACATCTGATATATTTATCACATACAGAGAATCATCGGTTCATGTGACCCATTTTTCTCATCATGTGTAGCATATCGCCAATTTATGACCAGAATCCATTAAGGCTTTACCCAAACTAACTTACTTTATGTCGTGTTAGCAGATCGGTTTGAAAATTGTCAGCCCTAATTCTGTGTCCGACACTCCAACCCTTGATTGATAACACTACAAAGAGTCAGATAATTGGTACCTATTTAGTATCAGTGTTGAGAGTTCAAATATTACAAACAGTCAGATTTGTCTACTTTCTTCCTTTTTTACCCTGATTGACACACTACAAACAGTCAGATAATTAATACATAAATCATGTGTATATAGTCCTATCAACCAAAAACATTTATTAGTTTGTCTACAGAGAGCATCTACACATCAAATAAATTGATTGTCCTCCACAGCACATCACATAACTGCGCAAACAAATAAAATTTTAATTTTATAGCTTAAAAAATAAAAAAGAGCAGGAATAAATTAAGATGACTTTTGCACATTTTAAGGAAACGCCAAAGCACAGTGGAAAATGATATAATAAATAACTGATTTGTGTGAGAAGTTGAAAAACGAATCGAATGATGTGATGAGAAGTTCTCTTACTTCTTTCTTTGGGTAGTGATGAAGGAAAATCCACAAAAAAAAATAAGAAAAGATGGAGAGCAACTACTCATAGAAATAAGCACGAGATTGAAGCATCTCATTAAATTGCTTATCTTATATCAAGCAATTGTTTCTCCAATTATTTTCCAAACTTCGCCATCAAATGGAGCCTAATTTCAGGATAAAGAAATGGGGCTCTTAATTAATACATCCTCGAAAGGAAAATAGTTTTGAGCGAGTTGATTATCCCGATGGTAAAGGACTCCCACTGAATCCTGGAACCAGTTTCGAGTCTCACCGGCTGCGATTGCAGCATTAACCTTAATCCCCAATCATAATAGTGGAAGTTTGCTAAATTACAAAAGGAAAACCATTTTGAATTTTTGTCAACTAAGACAAATATCAAATCAAAATGGAAATGGAACGCATTACTCTCACAATTCCAAAAAACATTTGTTCTAGATATCTCTTGTATGTACAGAATAATTTATTGTGTGCATTATAAAAAATGCACTAACAAAAGGATGTGCCACAAAGCATTTTGTACACAGGGCATTTATAGACAAGGCGAAACAAGGTGTGCATAGGCCTCGCAATTGGGTCATGTCGGAACTAATTCTAGTAGTGTCAAGATTAGCTCAACTCACACCCAATTCATTTATTGGTAACAATTGACTGATTTCGTGTCTAACGGGCTCATTTCGTACATTTATCGCATACAGAGAATCATTGGGTTCATGTGATCCATTTTTCTCATCATGTCTAGCGGATCAACCCATTTATGACCAGAATCCGTTTAGGCTTTACCCAAACCCACTAAGTATGTCTCATATTAGCAGGTTGGTTTAAAAATTGTCAGCCCTAAGCCACTAATTCTGAGATCACCGGAATTATCCCTTAAGGGTCCGTTTGATAAAAAAGTGGAAGATAATCGGAAAACTATTAGGTTTAATGAGAACTTTGGAAAAAAAATGGGTGCTCTAGTGGCTTGTTCTCCATCTTTTTCTTCTTTTTTCATGGAAAATTTTCTTACCCATCCTATAAAGATTTGAATTCCATGGAAATGATCTGAATTCCATGGGAAAATCGAAAAATTAATAAAACACATCAGCAAATCAATCAAGACATCTTATGATAAGTGACCAAAATAGGTCTTAAACTCTTTTTTCTTGGGATTATTAGTTTAATAATATGACAATTAAAAAAAATTAAAAAAATCTTAAAATATGTTGTTAGATAAAGTAAGGTCTAACCTCAGTCAACATTGTGGGACTGGTCATGTTCAATAAAGTCCAACGCATTTTCCTTACTGATAACATTGACATGGCTAACCCTATTTCTGTGAGTGACCCCATATATCTTGTCTGCAACTCTCACAAGTTCTTGCCTGAATGTTGTCGTTTTAAACTACGTATTCGCCCTATCTGCCAACCGAAGAACCATATCTACCAAACAAAATGGTTAAATAATCCCACCAGCATGAAATGAATACTTTTACACAAATCCCAAGTAGCCCAAACCCTCTATGTACAGTATGAGAAACTACCATGTATGATTTGCCACATTGTGTAACAATGCTCTCACTTATGAGTATGTTCTTTTCATAAATTTATCCCTCCTTTCACTTTGATTCGTCGCATTGCCATTAACCGTGTTGACCTAGAAGGTGTTAATCTTATTTTAATAATAATAATAAATCAGTCATGTGTAATTTAACTTGTTTCTTGATATAAGTTTATAGTTCATTTATATGGAATATTAAGAATAGTATGATTGCTCAAAGGAGGCTTGACAAGGATTATTCAATCATATCCGATCAAGCCAACAAAGCATTGGACTAGCAAGAAGATCAATCTCATCACAATGAAAATCCATGGAGCTCAAAGATCAAGGATCACATGAAAAAGTTTCTAGACAAAAGCTTCAAGTGAAGATCAAATTGAAGAAACAAATCGAAACATTTAAAGACTTATTAATTCGATATTTGAATGAGTGCTTAAGATTTATGTAAAATTTCTTATTTGATTATTTATATAACTCATACATATTGATATATCATTCTTAGATTTATCAAAACAAAGTTTGAATCAAAATCATTTCAAAACATCATTTTAGCAAAAATCGGTTTTGAAATAAATTCTTATTAAATTCAAATTATCATATTTTGAGTTTTCTCACAAATAGATGTCTTAGGAACTTATTTTTAAGGTCCCCAGAGCATTAGAATTTATTTTGGAGCTAAAATGCAAAAGTGCAAAAAATGGGATTTTTGGCCTTATGGCCTGATGGGCAGTCTGGTCCATCAGTCGATTGATGGCTTGTCCTCAGTCGACTAAGGCCCACTTAGTCGACTGATGAGCTTTTGCTCAGTCGACTGATGGCCCAGAATATAGCCATTGGATTTCTGTTTTTTTAACCATTTTTGGTACCAAACTTCTACCGAACCTCAAAAACGGCTATATGACTTTTGGGACTATATATACACTATCCAAGACACATTTTGAACACCTTGAATCATTCATATACTCTATTCTTCATTTATCTTTATCATTCAAAAATTCAAGTATTATTTGATCAATCATAAATCATTTGAGCTATATCATCTCGATCAAATAGGATAACTGACGTGATCCCTCTGATACCAATGATGCGAACCCGGATCGTCTTTTCTAGCCAGGCTAATAGATCCTTGACCCGTAGTCTATAAACAGACTAGCACCTTAGAATCATGCGAAAGATGGAAGGCGAAAACCTCAACCCAACGCTTAAAGAAGCGTGAACCTTGGTATAATCAAAGACGCCACAATCTAGTATGGTTGCTAGATTGATAAGTCAAGAACAATTGAATTAATTAATTCAACATATTCAACATGCTCTTAGAAAACACAAAGAGAGAACTCTCAATATTATTAATCATCAAAACTTAATAATAAAACAATAATGTGCCTCCTTTAAATAGGAGTAAACAAAACCTTAATCCTAATTCCAAAAGGAAACTATTTCCTACTTAGAAAAGGAAAATAATAACTCCTAGAATATTTCTAATGCAATAAGGAAACTAATAAACACTCTAAAATAAGCCCAAAATAATTCTAAAATAATAATAACTCTAGGAAATAATTATCTATAATCCTTGGGCTTTAAGAAATATAAAATAAATAATTAAATTCTTCAGCCAGCCGGTCGTGAGAACACGCAAGACCATAGGGATAATTTCTTGGCTAAGCTGAATCACATCATTCCCCTCTTCTTCAAGAAGATTCGTCCTCGAATTTGGCCTACACATTCCTCGATTCAGCCAGTCTTGAACAACTTCGGCATTCGGACACTGCTTTGGAACTTGAAATCTCCCATGCCAATTGAATAAGTATTTTAAATACTTCCCATTCTTCTGTCGGAACTTAACATGAGATAATTATGTTCTTCCTTCCCATGAAAACAAATATTTCAAATATCTTCGAAGCTTGATTCTCCTTACAAAGCAAAACTTCTCGAATTTCAAACCATATTGCAATGCGATCCTCCGCAACTTGTTGAAGAAATCTAATAACATAAAGTTTGGATGGACATCAAAGCGATCCACTCCAATGAAATCAATATGCTCAACATTATCAATCTTCAACTCATCTCGAACATCAACTTCTTCCTCGGTAGAAATATTTTCCAACCCAGTAATGTTAGTTGAAGTCTCTTACTCATTGACTCGCCCCTCAATTAAAATCAATTGGCTTTCCTCGATGTAATTCTCTTCAACTTGCATTATAACTTCTTCATCTTCTTCTTCTTGCAAACTTGGAACTACACCTTCAACCCATAACTTGCCTTCTTCAGCTGTCAGTTCAATTTCCTCGATTTCATCGATTTTTGGCTTATTCTCCAATGGTGGCTTAGATAAGGCTCGTTTCTCTTCTTCTTTTAATTGATTTGGTTCACCAAAAGATGTATTTGGACTTTGACTTGGCTCTAGGCTTCCACTCTTCTTAGATTGCTCATAGGCTTCGGCAAACATCTCCTCAAACCTACGAATAAATTCATCATCAAACAAGGAAACCTTCTTCTTTCTACTACTTATATTGTTATCTCGAACCCGACTTTCTCCAACCTCATTAGTAACAACCGGATCCCATTCATCTTCAAATTTAACTTTACGAGGCTGACTTTTAAATTTCTCTTTAGGAGCTTTATTCAACCACATGCGCCGTTCAATCTCTAATTACATTAATCGCGCACTATCGCGTTTAATCTCCTCTTGAAGCCACCTTTCTCCATATTCAAAGTTTAGACAAGACATACTTACTGCAAAACAAGGATTAGTGCAATAAAATAAATCTCACCACACTCCCCTTATGTGTTTCACTCAAAGGATGTCACACTAATTTTTACCACTCGCTTTTGTCGCTCAAGAATGATAAACCTCACAATTTCACTTTTGAAACTTGGCAAACGAGTTGAACAAATTTCCCGCAAAACCAATCAAGAATCAACCAACCAATTATGAATTGGAATATTAACCAAGGGTCACACTCAAGAACAACCAAGAACGAATCAAGAACGATCAAGAATGATTAAGACGACTAAGAACAACTTTAAGATATATTGGTTTGATTATCTACTTGATGGATCAACAAATCTAACAATCAATAATACTCAAACTCTAATGATGAATCAACAATTTCTAGGGTTTTAACAATATGCTCAACTAAAGATCATAACTCTAGCAAGAGTGAATTTTAAATTGAATACTAGGATGCTAGAATTATCAATCAACAAATAGAATAGAAACCCTACCAATAATCAAAATTTGATACTAGGGTTCTTCCAACAAAGAAAATCTAAAAACAGTGTTTTTTTTTCACAAAACACTGTTCACGCGTACTGTTTACATGTACTGTTCATCGCACTGTTCACGAGTACTGTTCATATTTACTGTTCACGCGCACTGTTCACGATTACTGTTCATTGCAGAAATCACTGTTCACGATATTGTTCATGCGTTTATTTTAAGAATCTATAAACCCTGACAAATTTTTTTTAATAAGATTAAAAAGAATGAAGACCAAGGGTTTCAAGAATCTACTAAGAAATTAAAATAACAATAAACTAAAGATAGAAAACCTGGATAGAAAAGTTTCCTCTGATACCAATGACGTGATCCCTCTGATACCAATGACGCGAACCCGGATCGTCTTTTCTAGCCAAGCTAATGGATCCTTGACCCGTAGTCTATAAACAGACTAGAACCTTGGAATCACGCGAAAGATGGAAGGCGAAAACCTCAACCCAACGCTTAAAGAAGCGTGAACCTCGGTATAATCGAAGACGCCACAATCTAGTGTGGTTGCTAGATTGATAAGTCAAGAACAATTGAATTAATTAATTCAACATGTTCAACATGCTTTTAGAGAACACAAAGAGAGAACTCTCAATATTATTAATCATCAAAACTTAATAATAAAACAATAATGTGCCTCCTTTAAATAGGAGTAAACAAAGCCTTAATCATAATTCCAAAAGGAAACTATTTCCTACTTAGAAAAGGAAAATAATAACTCCTAGAATATTCCTAATGCAATAAGGAAACTAATAAACACTCTAAAATAAGCCCAAAATAATTCTAAAATAATAATAACTCTAGGAAATAATTATCTATAATCCTTGGGCTTTAAGAAATATAAAATAAATAATTAAATTCTTCAGCCAGCAGGTCGTGAGAACACGCAAGAACATAGGGCTAATTTCTTGGCTAGGCTGGATCACATCAATAACTCTATTGTGAGCTTCAAATTGTACTCTTTACACACTTGAGAGAGTTATTGTAAATTTGTGTGAATCACTAAACAATTAGAATTCATTGTGAGAGGTAAATCTCATAGAAAAAACAAGAAGGTAAATTCTTGTTTAGTTTTTGTGAGAGGTAAATTTCACAAAGTTAGCAAGAGAGAGATTCTTGTGTGAATATTGTGGTCAAGCAATATTTCTAAAGAGTGTGTGAGATGATACACTTGTAGTGGTTTGATCTTCACCCGAAAGGAGATTGATTTTAGTGAAAATTCTCGGGGAACTAACTGAGCACAGACTATGGTTTGGTAAACCAAAACAGTGAGGACAAAAAGTCTTGAGCTTCAAATTGGTTCAATCTTTCTAACTCAATCTCTTTATTTACTTGCTATATTTATTGATTAAAGTTGCATTATATAGTTGCTTGTTCTTGGCATTGATTGTTTGATTGATTGTTTTCCTTGATAAACTTGTTTTGTTAAATTGTTTTACTTAAACATTTTGAAAAAGTTTTTAATTCCACATTAAAGTTTTTAAACCCTATTCACCCCCTCTAGGGTTGAATCCGACCAACAAACCGCATCCAACTCTCAATGATGAATAAGTTAAGAACATTTTCGGTACGCAAAAATTCACCCGGTGATTTTTAACTCACAAAAAATGAGCGATTTTAAGGTGCTTATACCATAATGACCACTTATTTACATATTTCTGTAGGCATTCATACATGAAAAAAACTCTCTAGAAGACATACTATACCTCTGGTTTTGTATCAACATGAATAATGCAATCTGGAGGGCGAAAAGAAACAGCCATATGATATTTTACTTGGATATCAGATTTAGGTAAAGATGAAAGAATTCTTTATGCAACAGGTTCAAAAAGTAAAATAGAATACAATAAGGCTGTGTTTGGATTGGATTATATTATACCACCCCCATGAATTTGTTGGTCAAGATTGGATAGAATGGTGTATTGTTTGTTCTGATGGGGGGTAGCATCTCAGAAAACATGGGAAAAACAATCCCACCTGAAGTTTGTCTTATTTCCTTCTCAAGATTATTTCTTTCTCGATAAGTTCAAAAGTTATATACTCCCTCCGTCCCAAATTGCTTGTCCCTTTTGGGAAATCCAACTTATTAAGGACCCAACATCATCATTGCACTTTTTGTTTAATTTAGATTGACTTTCCCTTTTTACCCTTTTCTTTATTTAAAACTTTTACTTGAAAAGTGAAAGCTCAAAAGGGAAAAATAGGTATGTATTTATTTTTTATGGAAAGTGGACATTTATTTTGGGACATCCAAAAAAAGGAAAGAAAGATCAGCAATTTGGGACGGGGGAGAATTGTTTTATTTCGGCCTACTATATAATTTAAAGGATAAATTGACACTTCAACTTCAGTTTTCAAATTACAAATCAACCAAAATTTCAAATAATACCTAGCCAGATAATAATAATAATAATAATAATAATAATAATAATAATAATAATAAAGGAGAGAGGTTTGTATGATCTAATTCTGTAAAGGAGAGTATGATCTAATTCTGTAAAGGAGAGACATTGTTATAATAAAGGAGAGAGGTTTGTATGATCTAATTCTATAAAGGAGAGACATTGTTATTATTATTATTATTATTATTATTATTATTATTTAAAGGAGAGAGGTTTGAGAGTTGTAAGAAACTTTATATGATCTAATAAAATTCTGATGTTTGAGTTTATATTCTTTAGATGGAGATGATCCTAGTCAGTCTTTTTATATTTTGTGGTATAATGTTTACTATATTACTAGTGCTCCTATTTATGCCCCAGTACTATTTTTGCGACGATACATAAACTTACAAGTTCGATTTTATAAATGTATTTGGAGCTTTTTGGTATTTGATCTTTGATTATTTACATATGTTTCCATGGTTCACTTGATTTAAGGTTTTAGACTACCCGAGTCCTTCTTAACCCACCAGTCCGCTCCATCTTATGACAATGGATCGTAATATCTAGAAACCTTTTATATTCATCATAATTTCGAGACTGGTGAAGTTTCTGCATAATTGACTCTTGAATTGGTTCTGGGAGGGTTTCTATTCCTTCAACAGATACAGGATGAAAGGGATAAATATAGGGGACAATTGATGAAACTGGTTTAGATGGAGGTCTAGTAAAGAAATCGGCTAGAATGTTGTATTTTCCTTTAATGTGAATGACATCAAAGGTCCATTAGGAAAACTAGCTTGACCAACGGAGGAGCTGGGGTTGAGGGAGCATTTTTCTCTTGAACTTGAGCATATTTGGAAATGAGGACATGTCCATTTCAATAAGGAAATGGTGACCAATGAGATGAAACTAAAAATTTTCAATTCCACGCTTAACGGCTAAAATTTCTTTGAATGTTGAATGGTAATGAGGTTTTGCTGGCTTGAACTTTCCACTTTTGTAACCACAAACTGTTCTTTTTCCTTTGGTTTCCTCAAGCAAAATTGTTGCCTAAAATTCATCACTTGCATCAGCCTAGAGAATTCTTTTTCCATTTGAGGGTATCTGTGAGTTTCTTGAGGGCTACCACACAATTACAACAAGTGTGAGTCCAAATGCTACTCCGAGGTTTGGAATTCAATTTATTTTTGAGGAGCTCTGAGAAGGGGGCAATGTAGGCTGAAACTTTGGGGATAAAGTCTACCATGTAATTAACAAGGTCAAGGAATTGCTGAACTTGCTTGACTGAATTGAAGTTATCTAGGAATTTAAGCAAATCCTTTGAAACATGTGGTTGCAGTTGGAATTGTCCATTCGAAATCTTCATTCCAAGGAATTCAATCTCTGTTTGAGAAATGACCATTTTCTTCTCATAGAGCATGATTCCGTACTGCTTTACAATTTCATGGAACTGGTTCAGGAGATGGGAATGAGATGTTTCATCCGGAGAATAGAGAAGGATATCATCAATGTAAATGAGGGAAAGGTTCAGGATAAGTTCAAGGGTTGCTATTTGGGGAATTTTTGGGGACTGAGGTGGTGAATCATCACTTTCAGAATCAGAATCATGATCAATATCAGAATAGGCAATTGAGAGAATGGTTTGAACGATTGCATTATCAGCTTGCCAATTGATTGCGGCTTCAGTATCAGTAACCTTTTTTTGCTGACCATGTGGATCCAGTGAAACAGGGTTCTTGATTTTCCACATATGCTTGGTACACTGATGTGCATTTTCAAATTCTTCTAGACTGGGAAACTTTGCAAAATAGTCTAAAGAAACTAGGTCAAACATACAGCATGGGGTTGGTTCTGGAACTCAATCATGGCAGATTTGTTTAAGGGATTTCTGGTAGTATGGGGAGAGAGACGGGGATTTTAGAAGGGTTTTCTTTAGAGGAGGAGGGGGAGATGAACATGATGAAAATTCTGGAGATGGTTGACTTTTACTATGTTCATAGTAAACATAATAATCAAATCTTCTAGAGGGATCTCCAAGTAATCCAACTGATGGATCATTAGTTTCATACTTTTCCTTCATGAGTTCCTGGGAGGACTTATTTTTGCTTTTCCTCTTAGGACAATCATCTTCCATATACTCAATCTCATACCTGCTATCTTCATAATCTCTACAATAGCAAGTATCATACCATATATGACCAGAATTAGGGTCACGGGCTTGGTAACATGGAGTTCCGTTCTTATCAAAGAACATAATTGGAATCGGTTCATTTTCCAGCTTTGGATCATCAGTGTAACATCCCATGTTTTAATTACATTTGATTTAGTTCATTTTTATTAGTTAAACACTCAAATCCTTATTATTTTAAGCTCGAACACTTTCTTAAATTTTTTTTAGAGATCCAAAATTTACTTCGTCACTTCTATAGTGTTCTATTATATATTTAAGAATATTCTGGAAAGTTTCGTCACTATTGGAATTGAAACGAGTATTAAAGTGGCATTTTTCGAACCCAAAATATTTGATTATCGGTTGATTTTCAGTCAACTTTAGTCACTCATAACTTCTTCAATGTTTATCCAAATCCTACTACGTAAACTCCTGTAGTTTCATCATATTCCCCCCTACAACTTTCGTGTTTGACCAAAATCTAATTCACGCTCCTCGTTGGTCAAAACTGAGCTCGAAGTCAGCCGATTGGCAAAAATCTGCTTCTATCAAAATTTTGCAACATTTCGGCGCAGCATTGACTTCGATGCAATTTTGGTATTAATCTATCTAGAATTGCATGAAACCTCCTTCCACAAAGTTGTAGAACTTTTCATTATCTTTGCGTTGATATAAAGATCATCCCGATCGGAGTCCCGAGCAAAAAGTTACTGCCAAATTACAGTGGGTAACCCCATAACCTCGTTTTTAACAAGTTGACTGCGTTTTGACCCATTTTTAAGTTATTTCTCCACCATTTTCAGCCATTTTCGTGGGATAGTAAGGTTAGAACATTTCCAGAGAGAGAGAGGGTGGTTCTTGGTGGATTTTGAAGGTTTCATAGTTCCAAATTAAGGATTTCATACCGATATTGCAGATTTTTCTTCCTCTTCGCATTCTAGTCTTAATTTCGGGATTGCATGTGTGATTGGGAGATTTCTGGAGCTCAACTCAGGCTATAATCCTCTGTTCTTCTAATTATTCAGGTGGGAACTCCCCTCTTTCCTTTCATTTTCGTAAGTTTTGAATTGATTGAGTTGAAAACACTAGATTTCGGTACCAAATTGATGATTTCTCTTGCATGCAGATCATCTAATCACATATTGTATCTTTTGAACCTTGTTAGTGATAGATTATGAACTTGATGTGATGGAATTAGAGGTTGATCTCATTGCATGTCGGCAATTTTATGCTTATTGAGAATTTGGTACCGAAATAGTTAGAATCATTAAAAACATGTCCTGTACTTGATATTTCTACTTAAATTGATGAATTTCCAGGAAAATAAACCCTTTTTAATTCACTTTTAACTTGCTTTTAGACATTTACTCATGGCTTGATGATGATTCTAAGTCGTCTAGTGATTTCTACTCATTTATTGGTTTACGAATCCTTGGAAATCATGTTATTATCCTCATGTGATGCATAATTTCTGAGATATCCCTTTTAAACTGATGTAATGATTTATCATTGGGTTATCTGGATATAGAATTGAGTTATATAAATTGATTAACATTGTTAATGCACAAAACGACTTCTTGAAAATATTTTTGGCAAATTAAACAAATCGCGGTGAGATGACAAGGTTGTTGGAACTGGATAAGCACTGGTATAGAAATGCTTAAGTTGATATTATTGCACAGACCCATGGTAAGATGGGGTGCTATAAACCTGGTTACCAGTGCACAGATACACGATGAAGGTGGGGTGCGTATGTGAGTGTCATAATTCGTCTAGTACTGGTATTAAGTCGAGGAGGAGGAGGAGGAGGAGGAGGATGGACGTGTGTGCAGTTATCATGAGAGTCTCATGTGGATAACAATTGATGCACTTGGTAATATAATAAATGGATTTTTATTATAAATCTTCATAATGTTACATACCCATGCATTGCATATTTCTCTTTTCCCTATAGTTCCCACTAGGCCAGTTTTGGCTCATTCCCTCATGTATGTTTCAGGTACACCTCATGGTATGGGTAGAGGCCGTGGGACAGGTCCGAGTACTTCTTAAAATCTGCTCTGATGCCCTTATGGGCTTAGTCATTGTATTTTCATGTACAGAAGTTGTGTATCTTGTTAAATATGGTGATTTTGAGACTATTTATGATAACTCTGGGTTGTAATATCATTTGAAATTTGGATTGTATTGGTATTGTACTTGGATTATATTTTGAATTCCAGTTATCATTGGTAATGTTAAGTTTGTTGTTAAACAGGTTGGATTTTGTTGTAGTTACGAATACTTCAGGCCGAATTTTTGCTAGAAATTTCTTTTCATATGAGTTTTATTCTTGTAATTATGCTGTTAATTTAATACAGCATCCGTTAACACCTGCTTAATTAGGCGGGTTGTTACAATCAGGATGGGGGAGTAATGGTTCCAGTGTATGGAAATCAGTGGTAAAAAGACCAGTTGGGTGAGACTTAGTTGATGATGAGGCTTTTGGGAAGTTTATTTCAACTGACTTATCTTTTTAGCGGATAAAAACTGGCTCAGCTGGATGAACTGGTTCCGGATGGTTTCTTTTATGAACTTTTTCATAATTAGTAACCGAAGAATCATGTAACAATTTTATGAGTTCTTCACAGGGTATTTGGCGTGGGATAAAGGTATGGCTAGGGGCTTTGCCTGCTTCAACCTTTAACGGTGAAGTATCATCAGAATGAGGGTTTGGGATTGAGATATCGAAGGCATGATCTTGGATTCGATAAATCATTTGGTGATGGTTGATTGCGGCTATAAAACCTTGCACTTGAGGGGCTCCAGTTATTTGAACTTGGAGTTTCAGGGCATTTTGAAGGGGGAGGTCAGTGAGGGGTATGTTATAGTTTGGAAAAGGGTAACAAATATTGTTCCGGCATTCAAAGTGGTTTGAAGGGTACCGATGCAAGCATGTTGGTATTGGGGAAAACGGCTATCCAGGAAGGCTAATCGAGAAACTGCTGGTAAAACTTTTCTACCATGGAAGGTAATAGCTATACGGATTACATCGAAATGGAGATGCGTTTAACCTTGAGTGATTGCAACACGAACAAAATCATTTAGAAAAGTAAGGGTAACCAATTCTTCTTAACCACCTGCTGGGACGTGAAATTGATCCATTCTTGAGGATTGAACAAACTCTTTAACATAATCAAGCTCTCGCCCAAATTGCCCAATCCCAAGAGCGAATTGAGTTTAAATTGGCTACTTTTTCATCGCTTAATGCTGTTGTTCATGAGTTAAAAGGAAAAATTCAAGAATTGCATGTTCAACTGATGTATGTTGCTACTGAAGTTAAAGATTTAACTGTGGCAAACCAATTTATCAGTGAAAAACAAAAAGAAAAGAAGTTCCTAGAGGCTCAACTCCGTGATCTTGAAAGAAAACAACAAGTTCCCCCTATCCAACAAGCAGTGCCTAGTTTGGTATTTCAGTCTCTTTAAAAAACTCCAGCACCATCGTTGTTAATGCCAAGTTCGTCGCAAGTTGTGATAGGAGATTTATGGTCGTTAAGCCATCCGAAAGGAGTGCTTCCAAAATGGCATGAACCTCAGCGGTTAATTTCTCATGGTGTCCCATTTGCTCCAAAGCCTCGTGGCCCTTATAATCGTGCCCCTTGGAACCCAGTAATAACCACCCCTGAAACACCCATACCCATATCTTAACCCCAACCCACTGGAAAAAATGTGTTCCAGGATTTAAAGCTGCTAACGGAGAAACTTTCATCGTTGATAAAATCAGTAAGCTAATCTTGATCGAATTCTTTCCCGGTGTAATTTTTCATCACAAAGCATTCGGTACCAAACACCCCCAAAAGGATTTGCTTATCGGTTTTGATTTGTATTTCAATAACAATAACAATAACAATGACAAAAACAATCATAATAATAACAACAACAACAACAACAATAATAATAATATTAATAATAATAATAATAATAATAATAATAATAATAATAATAATAATAATAATAATAATAATAATAATTACAACAATAGCAATAACAGTAACAGTAACAGTAACAATAACAACAACAACAACAACAACAACAATAATAATAATAATAATAATAATAATAATAATAATAATAACAACAATAATAATAATAACAATAATAACAATAACAACAACAGTAATAATAATAATAATAATAATAAAAAAAAAAAAAAAAACAACGACAACAACAATAATAATAACAACAATAACAACAACAACAACAATAATAATAATAATAATAATAATAGTTTTCGTGCACGGTTTCGGGTCTTTCACCCAGGGGCGCTCTGTCCCAACTTCCGGCCCCAATCTTTAGAGATCAAACCTAGGGCCGTATGACAATAACCATAATAATGGTTCAACAGCTCATCCAAGATGCAATCGTGTCACACTTCCACATTTCGGCTTTCATAAGCACTTTTCATAAGTTGGCCAACATTGGAATTCAAAGTAAAAACATTTTCTAACAAGTATAAATAATTATCTACATGTGTATCAAGGTGAAATCCCACCACGTGGAACCACAAAGGTGCATTATGAATCGTATGTTAAGAATCATCAAGTATAACAAGTGGTCCAAGAGGATTTTTAGGTAAATCAACAATATATCCTCAAATCATGTTTGAAATCATCAATTTATATCACATATAGGTTATTTAAACCACCAATTTCAATAATCAAGCAAAAACCCAACATATGTGTATAAAATTTGTATATTTAAGGTTTCATACCAAACTTTGTTAAAACCAACATATAATTAAGGGTTCTTGTAGAAATGTTATTTTCAGTTCATATAGAATGCAAATCTACCAAAGAATATCAAGGAATAAAGCCTAACCCCCATGAACATGCAATTTTAGGTAAAACCTCAAGTTTGATTTTATTTAAAGCATACAACATGTAATAACTTGAAAAAGAGTTTAGATACTAGTGCTCCCACCTCTATGAAGCTTGATTCTCGAGTTTAGAAAGTTAAATCGAGTCATGGTTCATTGAATCGCGAGATTCCTAATTCTACGCTTTGAGCCCTAGCCATGGAGAATGTTAGGATGAAGGAAATGAAGATGAAGGTGGTGAAATCTTGTTTGTTAGATGAAATATGGAGGAAGATCTCTCTAAAAATACTCACAAAATAGCTCTCATCCATCTCTAGAAGGTTCTAGGGTTGTGGCTTGAAAATGGGGGAGGAGGAGACTTAAAATGGCATAAAAATAGTCAAAACTGACTTTCTGGTATACCATGATAGAACATGGTCCCCCCCTTGATCAATCAAGGAGTCCATTGCCAACACTGTCATTTTGGATTTGGAGCATTGTTTGTATTGTTGTCATAACTTTTTGTTCGGAACTCTGATTTGGGTGATCTTTATGTCCACGGAAAGCTAATTCAAAGATCTACAACTTCCTAAGAGATAGTTTCCCAAAATTATGGATAAATGATTCTCAAAAATTCATCGAAGACAGCGCTCTGCCGAAGCGCTATCAAATGATCACATTTTAACTACTCGCTTACTTCACACACCATTTTCACCAATGAGAAGCATGATTTGGCTTCCGTTCAAAACAAAAAATTTGTGGAATTCATCAAAACATAGACATTGGGGCAAACAGGGACTAAATCGAATAAGAACGAAGAAGTTACGATATCTCAAAGTAAGTTAAAATTAAGCAATCGAGTAAAGTGAAAACACGTGATCAGCATCTCGATTTCAATTTGGACTACCTGAATTACAAAGCAATTGTTCCAAAAAACTCAATATACCTATTATGACATGCTAAAAGTGTTGGATCAGCTAAGAAGGGTCTGAAACCAAAAGTTCATGCTCTAACGGAGATTAAGCCTTAACCGGGCTCATAAAGAAAATTAGCTCGAAAATGGAACACGGGGTATTACACTCAAATAGACATTTGAATCAATGAAACAAAATACTTAACACTAAGGATCCATTTGACAACAACATAGAAAATGATAAAATTAAATAAAGAAACAAAAACACTTGATTTGTATAAGTAGCATGATATAGAGAGCATGTGATAAGATGCCCTCCATCGCATGCTCATTTTTATGAGTAAATGTACTCCATCATTCATTATTTTTTTTCCTCAACCACTAAACAAATTTTTTTCATGGAAAAAGCTAAAAAGTAATAATTCTCTCAACTTATTGTCCAACTGTGAGAACCCACATTTCGACACCGGCCTTCGTGGGCAGGGAATCCTCCAGTTTCCCCGTTTATTTAAAAGAAGTTCATTTTAATTTGGAGAAAAGGTTTCAGTTTGTAAAGAAAATCAGAATTGCTAGTTTGTTTTACTAAACAAATAAAAGTGTGTGAAAGAGGAACCTTTATAGATTAAACGACCTCTTAAACACAATTTATGCAAAACCAGTTGATTCGAAGGTTCAGGGATTAAGTTATGAATTGGGAAAGTGTTAGGCACCCAAATCACCCTTTCGGTCTCTGAGTAGGATATGCGTGTAATTATAATCAAAAGTTCGCATGCTTATTGATATTATTGCATATCAATCCATAGTTTTAGGAAAATGGAATTTTTGGGTGGGGATAGAAAGCATATGCTTCGTAATTCGCCCATTTGATTTTGGAAATCAATGCGTGTTGATTTTGGAAAATTGTTTTTGATAATGATAGACAGAAAAATAGGGGGTTTTGATAAAGCGTAGGGCTTTTTGAAAGTTAATTTGATTTGGAATCAAATATTCGGTAGTCCTCGAGATTTGTTTGTCAACAGTGTATCACAGTTTAATTATTTAAATCGGCATTGATAAATCAGATACTCTCTTATTGGATATTTACATAAGCACCGCGATTTATAAATTAGAATTGGATACAAATGCTTAAATGTTCCTTCGCAAAACAAGGCTGCTGAAACTGAGATTTTGTGAAATTAATAGGTAAAAATGAGTTTTAAAATAGTTATAGCTCGTTCCACACCATTGGTTTTGAAAATAGGTTTAAAATATGAAATATGGATTGATTTCGAGATAACAACAATTTAATCATACGACTGATCAATTATAATCAGAGAAGCGGAAAACAAATAAATAAATAAAGTCGGACTGTGTTAAAAAATACCTAAGAGCCATGAAAATAAAGGAATAATATTCTATAGCACTATTTTCAAAGTTCCAGAGCTATCTGATGCTCCAAAATGAGTTAGGGTGTGTCTATTTATATCTGAAAGGGGGTCCGGGGTTGAAATAAAGGACCTTTGTCGTGTGGACAAAGGGTTAACGACCTTTGTCCACATTAATGAAAACTTAATACTAGGATTGTTTAATATTGCGTATAGATTGAACAAAATTTTTATTTAAAACCCTAGTGCGGAATCGGATTTTACCTTCGAGATCTCTCTAGTTTAATCTCGCTCAGCATGATCAAAAGTTGTTGTAGACGAATCTGAGCACGGGCTCAATGGAACCTCACGATCTTCTATCGTATTCCTTTGGCCATACTATCTTGTACCAAGTGTGGACAACGGTATCACCAAGATTTCATTATCTTCTCTTTACGGCACAAACCCAAAATTTATGAGAATTTTTTTTGTACATCGAGAAGAGGCAAGGTCGGCGTATATATATATATATGGCTATAATAGGGACCCTAAGGAGAAATAAGTGTTTGGGCTTACTATATAAAACTGGAATCCTAATTCAATTATGAATTAATTCCTTCCATAAATTATAATTCACAGCACTAAAGAATTATAATTGCACTCCCGTTTTTATCTCAAAATTATACTTCAAGTTCCTTGTTATTAAATGCTTATTATTCTCCCCATGTTAAGATTACATATAACTATCATTTAAATTAAATTACTGACAATTATATTTAAATGATTTCTTAATCCTTGAGCTTACCACCTAACTTATTTGACATGTTGGATTAACATAATCCACCTACAGGTTTTGACATGATCAAAACTTATAAGCTTCTCAAGGGGTTATCATCAATCCCTATATTGGAACGTGAATTCCGTCAATAATTAATATTCATCATACATATAGTGTCGTTGTCCAATTCACAGAGCTTATTGATCCACAAATGAATCTCACACTTAATGAATCAAAACAACAAACACTATATATATATTGATGTGATCCAACCTAGCCCTCTTTAGCCAAGAAATTAGCCTTATGTTCTTGCGTATTCTCACGACCGGCTAGCCGAAGAATTTAATTAGTTTTAATTATTTATTTTATATTTCTTAAAGCCCAAGGATTATAGATAATTATTATTTAGAGTATTTCCATGTTATGAATGTATTGGGCTTATTTTAGACTGTTTATTAGTTTCTTTATTGCATTAGGAATATTTTAGGAGTTATTATTTTCCTTTTCTAAGTAGGAATTAGTTTCCTTTTTGAATTAGGTTTCTAATTTTTTTGTTTTCCTATTTAAAGGAGATGGATTCATTGTTTTAAGGAGAAGTTTTGATGATTAATTAAATTGAGAGTTTTCTCTTTATGTTCTCTAAGAGCATGTTGAACATGTTGAATTAATTAATTTGTGTGTTCTTGACTTATCAATCTAGCAACCACACTAGATTGTGGCGTCATTCATTATACCGAGGTTCATGCTTCTTTAAGCGTTGGGTTGAGATTTTCGCTTTCCATCTTTCGAAAAATTCTAAGGTTCTAGTATGTTTACAAACTATGGGTCAAGGATCCATTAGTCTGGCTAGGAAAGATGATCTGGGTTCACGTCATATATGTCTATTAGTTATTTCAAGCTTAAGAGCATAAGCAATCATAATAACCATGAGATTTTAAATTGTTTTATATAGTCAGTATAAAAATAATTAACCCAAACTAATCATGTTCAATACACACAAAGTGTACTAGCATAATAAGTTAAAACTATACAGTTTCCTGTAATCAAGATAAATTACTAAAACTTGTACTGCAATCCTACCGATGGGTGTCCAAATCCATCTAAGACTGTGAACTAATAAACTTATATTCCACACGAACCGATGATATGATCTTATGTGTGTAAGCTATACCTTACACACCAAATCATTGACTATATGGAATAAAAGATACACATGCACAATATTTAAATAAATAAAATAATATAATCATTGCCCATAAAAATTTTCATTAAAATAGCAAAAACGAGTCTATATAACATATCAAAATCAATAATAATAAAATTATGACATTTATTATATCACTCTAACACATATGACATTCACTATTCACTTGTTTTGATTTTTGTTATATTGGCCAAACAGAGTATCCTATTAATCTGATTTTTTAATATATTGTTCCTTATGAAAATACCTTTATATTGACAAAATTTGAGCTCATTTGGACTTCGAAAAGACCTCCGTTTAATTACCCGAAGTGAACACTCGATTTTATCGATTCCCGAAGATTTTGCTGTCGAATCGAGCTAATTTTTTAATATCAAACTCCTTGTGGTAATTTGTAACAATCCTAAAATTTTGAGGATTATTATAATTCATGAAGGCTTCCTTTCAAAGATTCTACAAGATTGACAATTTTTAGTTTTCAACAGCTTCCAGTTATCTTCGTAACTTCTTATCTGGGGAGTCCTTTTTTACTTCCTCTTTCGACCTGTATCACATGTACAGAGTTTATATGCATGTATGAATGCTCGTGCATGCATGCATACTTATTTTCTAGGAAAAGCTATATGCTTGCGAGGGTTGCAAAATGAGGTGTTCACAAACCCTCTTAGCCTAGGTTCTTTGTGCAACAAAGAAACTAGGATGATATCGAGAACGCATCATTTTGTGACTCTTGCATGAATCTTTGTCATATTTTGACATCAATGCTATGCAAATGATACCGTGTTGTGCTGTTATCTCCAATGGGGATGGATTTGTGACTTCAGGACTATTCGGGACATCCCCCTTGGTTGGACCTATGTTACTTCTGCTAAGCTGTTGTACTCCTTTTGCAAGGATGGTTCTGTTAGCTAGATAGTTCAAAGGGATTAAATGTGTAACACCCCCCGTCTTAATCCATGGGATATCATCCGTACTTAAGACCTGGAGTGTTATTAACCCATCATGGTATGACCAAAATGGGTATTATTATTGTAAATAAGATATTTAAGCAGCATGCATGTCACGAGTTAGATCAAGCATGGAATATAAAACTACGATATAACTTTCACACATACATATAATAGTTATACATAACTAGTAAAGCAAAAGCAAAAACATATACAACTATCGGGCTAGCCGTGGCTTATAGTGAAAACATATATATATCAAAAAAATATTTGCTATATCAGAGCCTCTACTTCATCCCTAATCCCGTCACCACTTTGTCCTCATTGGAATCTTGAGTACCTTTATTATTTTAAAAAAACCGTGGTGAGCTATTTTCTCAGTAGGGGGACAACATAGGGCATGGTGTTTCGAAACAAGTTTATCAATATATTTTCAAATCATGTTTAGTTTAATAATACAAATAAGAATCAATGTCATCAAATAAACAATATGTGAATGTGCTAATGCAGGTTACCTCCCGTGTCAACTATTTACTGCATAATAAAAAATATAAATTATGAATATGATCCATTGCCGCCAGAGATACAAGGCCATCATAATGATACTCTAGGACCATTCGTCCGAATTTCATATAAACATAGATACCAATAGAAATCATAGTGCCTTGCCAATTGCCTAGGTTCTTGGGCTCCCCACCGGTGGCTTATAGGCGGCCAAACATTGCTCCCCCAGGGGTTTAGGGATTTTCAACCCAAGGGCATCGAGCCCTACTTATTTTTCCATCCCGGCAAGCACTATACACAAAAGGACATTCTGTCCAAGAAAGTACAAACATTCCACATCATAGATAGAGATATATGCTCTTCCAAGAGACAATTAATCAAGCCATGGATCATAATAATACTCCCAAGCTTCCGGTTGACACAATGAAGATGCAAACATATATGTATGTTATAAATGAGTACTTGAAGCAATCCATGCCACACATACGTTATTAAACTTTAACAAATCCGTTCTTTCAATATTTGGCATTCATATTATTAAGAAATCCGTCATATGGCTTCAATATAAAATGTATCTCGTATGTAAATGGCATGTACTGCTCCAAAACATGTATTTAAATCCTCATATATCATAAATCATTGATTCAATAGTTATATGGCAACTTTTAAAAGAAAATATAATATAAACATAATAATCTTTATCAAACTGAATCATATTCCAAGTTTTAAGGAAATTGAACCCCTACCTCAAGTTAAATAGTGGGAAGGAAAAAAGAAAAGTAAACCAAAGCCTATGCGATGAGATCCCAAAATCCTTAAGCTCTTGAGAAGGGTGACCAAGGAGGAAAATGATGAATAATGAAGAAGAATAGGATTTGAGCGATTTGAAGCTTTAATCTTGGATCGATGTCGAAAAGCATGTAAAACCCCTTAAGAAACTCACATCTTTCTCTCTCTAGAACCTTCTAGGGGTGTGTGTGAGTGTTTTTGGTCGAAAATGAGTGAAAAGAATGGATAAAGTGCACTTAAAGCTATTTAAGTCGATGCCCATTTTTAACTGGTGGACCAGTATGATGAAAATGGAATACAGGTCCGCAACCTACACTTCCCCTAATTTTTAAGTGCCGGACCGGTATGCAAAAACCCCATATCGGTCTATAACTAAATGTTTTTTCCAAAATTTATGCGCCGGACCGGTATGCCAAAATCTCAATACCAGTCCACGAGAAAACTTTGTTCTATTCTAGTTTTGGCCATAACTTCTCGTTCAAAACTCTGATTGAGGCGATCTTTATATTCACGGAAAGATAATTCATAGGTCTACAACTTTCGAAAGGAAGGTTTACCCAAAATTTCAAAAATACAAATTTTCATACAATATTTACTCAATACAACATAATTATTATTAACATAAATACAAGATGTTACAATCTCTCCCGCTAAATAAAAAATTTTCCTCGAAATTTAGACATTACATATTAATTAAACAACTCAGGATATTGATGGAGACATAATTACAGGATCGTTTGATATTGCGTATAGATCGAACAAAATGCTTTACTAAAACCCTATAAGAATAAAGGGATTTCACCTTTTTGGATCATGTAGAGGATCCCTATGAGGATACTAGGGTATGAAAGCATCATATTGTGATATGATCAGATTTTTCAATTCTCGTTGGGCTAGGAAAATCGATCATTTTCGTAATTGAAACGAATTTTGATCATCCTGATTTTTTGCGAAATATAACTAACTTTGTGTTCCAAACGACATATCCAAAAATCAACCCGATCTAACGGTGTGATCAAAAGTTCCGATTGATTTACGACTGTAGTACCGAAAACCTAAAGATCTTCTATTGTATTCCTTCCGCCATCAAATCTTGCACCGAATGTGGGCTATGGTATCACCAAGATCTCCTCCTCTCTCAATGTAACAAATCTTAATTTGTGAGAATTATTGTTACTCTAAGAAGAGACAAGGCCAGCGTATATATAAGGCTACGACAGGGACCTTAAGGAAAAATAAGTGTTTGGGTTTACCATAGAAAGTTGGAATCCTAATTCCACTATGAATTAGTTCATTCCATAAATTATAATTTGCACCACTAAAGAATTATAATTGCACTCCCGTCCTTATCTCAAAATTATATTTCGAGCTCCTTATTAGTAAAAACTTATTATTCTCCCCACGTTAAGTTTACAAATAACCGTCATTTAAATTAAATTACTGACAATTATATTTAAATGACTTCTTAATCCTTGAGCCTACGACTTAACTTATTTGACATGTCAGATTAACATAATCCACCTGAAGGGTTTGACATGATCAAAACTTATAAGCTTCTCAAGGGGCTATCATCAATCCCTATGCCGGGACGTGAATTCCGAAACGTGTGATGCCAAAACGTGGTTTGGTCTTTAGGAATACATGATTTCCTATTTCGAACTCCAAGGGACGACGACGTCTGTCAGCATAACTCTTTTACCGACTCTGAGTGGTAAGGAGATGTTGTCGGATAACTTTAATCTTTTTGGTGGGTTGTTCCACTAATTTCGGACCTAGCAGAGTTCTTTCTCCTACTTTATACCAGCAAACTGGGGATCTACACGGACGACCGTAAAGGGCTTTGTAAGGCGCCATGCCTATACTAGCTTGGAAGCTATTGTTGTGAGCAAACTCGATTAATGGCAGATGTTCTATCCAATTTCTACGAAAGTCGAGGACACATGCCCTTAATATATCTTCGAGTATTTGGATAACCCATTCGGATTGCCCATAGGTTTGCGGGTAAAACGCCGTACTAAATTTCAATTGAGTCCCTAAAGCTCTTTCAAGACTTCCCTAAAATCGAGATGTAAAATGAGACTCTCGGTCCGAAACAATAGTAAGTAGAACCCCATGAAGCTTGACTATTTCCTTACCGTTGAGTTTTCCCATACTCTCAACATTTTGATTGTTCTGAATGGAAAGGAAATGAACGGACTTCCTCAATCTATCGACAATTACCCATATTGTGTCTTAACACCCTAACGTTTTCAGTAATCCCGAAACAAAATCCATGGTGATATGTTCCCATTTCCACTCGGGAATGGGTAATGGCTAAAGTTTCCCTACGGGCTTTTGATGTTCGGCCTTCACTAGTTGACACATCATACACCTACTCACAAATTTCACGACATCTTTCTTCATGCTATTCCAGCCAAAGTTCTGGCTTAAGTCTTGGTACATCTTTGTAGCACCGGGATGAATAGAGAATTTAGAATGGTGGGCTTCACTAAGAATTTTATTTCTAAGTTCCGAGTCTTTCGGCGCCACCAATTTATTCCGGACTCGAATTCCCCCATCGTCCCCGAGTTTGTACCCACTATATTTGGCTTCCGTAGCCAAATGATCACGAATCATTTGAAATTCTTCGTTTACTTACACATTGTTGAATTGCAGGTTGGACAACTATATTATATAGACAGGCTCGGTTCTCGTCACGATTCACTACAAGGTTATATCATTGTAATTCTTCCCTTAACCTCCACTCTCGACACTGTAATGCAGCTAAGGACCCTTGAGATTTCCAACTTAGGGCATCAGCAACCATGTTAGCTTTACCCGAGTGATATTGTAAGGTGAAATCGTAGTCTTCTAGATACTCTATCCATTGGCGTTGTCTAAGATTCAGATCTTTTCAAGTAAAGATGTATTTCAAACTCTTATGATCGGAATAAACTTCAAATCTCTTGCCATACAAATAATGGAGCTAGATTTTAAGGGCAAACATGACTGCGGCTAATTCTAGATCATGAGTGGGATAGTTTTTCTCGTGTTGCTTGAGTTGACGAGAAGCATAAGCCACAACATGTTCTTCCTACATTAGGACACTACCCAAACCAAGTTTAGAGGCGTTACAATGGATCGTATAACCTTTCCCCCACTCAGCTAGAAAAAGAACTGAAGCCGAAGTAAGCCTATTCTTTAGCTCCAAGAAAGCTTTCTCAAATGACTCATCCCAAATGAATTGAATGACTTTATGAGTTAGGCGGGTTAACGGCAAGGCTATACGAGAGAAATCCTTGACAAACCGACGGTAATACCCTGCCAAACCCAAGAAACTTCTGACCTCAGTAACATTTCGATGTCTCTCCTACTTTAGGACAGTTTTTACCTTTGCCGAATCCACTAAGATACCTTAACTCGAGATGACATGTCCCAAGAATTTAACTTATGACATCCAGAAATCACATTTGCTAAGTTTTGCATACAATCTATGATCCTAGAAAACTTGAAGGGCTAGACGAAGATGGTTCTCATGCTCCTCATTAGATTTGGAATAGATAAGAATGTTTTCTATAAAGACCGGCCACCACAAATTGATTTAGGTAAGGATGATACAAATGATTCATTAAATCCAAGAATGCAGGTGGCACATTTGTCAATCCTAATAGCATCGCCAAAAACTCATAGTGGCCATACCGAGTACAAAACATCGTCTTTAGAATTCTTCTTCACTGACTAACATCTGATGAAAGGCCGATCGAAGATCAATCTTAGAAAACCTAACAGCACCCTGCAACTTATCAAACAAATCAACGATTCGGGACAACGAATACTAGTTCTTAATGGTGACCCAATTCAACTGACGATAATATATACATAAACCCAAAGACCTATCCTGTTTCTTAGCGAATAGAACGGGTGCACCCCACGGAGATACACTAGGTCAAATGGACCCATTTCGCAGTAGTTCATCAATCTGAATTTTTAACTCCTTCATTTCGGCAGGAGTCATCCGATACAGAGTTAAGGATACCGGTGTAGTGTCAGAAATGACATCGATTGAGAAGTCCACCTCCCGAAGTGGGGGTAAACCTGGAAGATCATCGGGAAATACGTTGAGGAATTCCTTAACCACAAAGAGATCAAAAGGACTAGAATTACCATCCTCTTGTGCTACAATACTAGCCAACCACCCAAAGTAATTTCGTTATTCTCTGGGTTTCAAATACATACATGGAACAAACGACTCAGGTTCACATTGAAAAATCAAAACTTCATTATACGACAATGGAATCAACATCCGGCGTTTAAAGCAATCAATTACCACATGGAAAGTAGCTAACCAATCCATGCCCAGGATAAGATCATAATTTCCCATTTCTAAGACAATGAGACCAAATTCTATCGACGATTCTCCTATACTCAAGGAGAAATTCCTACACATGTATTCCAAACATACCCTATTCCTTATGGGTGTACCGACCCACAAGGGTGTACTCAATGGTTCAACACACAATCCCAGTCTCTCAACCAAAGCTTTAACTGTAGTGCTAAAGAATAGAATAATACCTTCCATTACTTTAGCTTCATATTGTTTTAATTGTGTCAACGTGTAGACCCTATGTTATGCTACCACCCCGAGAATACGCACTTCCACTACCACGAACCCACCTGACTCTGCCCACGACCTTGACCATTCTGACTGGTTGAATAAGATTGGCCTACACTACCCGTGCGGCTCAATCCTTGTTACTGTAGTTGACTATAGGTAGGCTGGGACGATTGTTGCTCTCGATTCATGTTTAGACATCCCCTCTTGTAGTGCCCCACTTGACCACATCCATAGCAGACTCTTTCCTTGGTTCCCTGATTCTCACCACTCGAGCCAAAGGACCAACCTTTACTATAGCTCCCGTTAGAAGACCCGGAATCACTCTTATATCTCTTCACTGGACCACCTGTTTTCTTCCCCTATATGCCTCTTTTCTTTTCAAGAAATCTACTAGCATCGATTCTTTCTTGTTCAACCTTCATCGCCATCCTCACGGCCTCAGCAACACTGCCATAGTTTAAGTGGTACACTTTATCTCGGATAGAAGGTTTCAATCCTTTCAAGAACAAACATATTTTCTCCTTAGGATCATTATCTAGACTCTTATCAAAATGACTCAAACCTTCAAACTTTATCTCGTACTCTGTCACGGACATGTTCCCTTGAATTAGGGAACAAAACTCATCTCTTTTCATACTGTGATGAACTGGCGATAAATAACTTTCTAAGAACAACTGAGTGAATTGTACTCAGTTGTTCCTAAGAGGTAGGAGCATCTGCTCTCCTAAACACATTCCTCCACCAAATACCAACTTGGTCAATTAACTAGTAAGTCCCCAAATTGAGTTTCAGGTTATTGGGTAAACTCATAACATCGAAGGCTCTCTCTATTTGATCGAGCCATGACTCTGCCGTATCGAGGTCCGACATCCTATTGAAGGTTAGTGGGGATAACTTCTTAAGGGCCACCATGGCTCTGTTATCCTAGACTCTACCCTGGGGTTGCTCAATATGTCCCAACACGTTGGCCAATTCCTGAGCCATTACACGAATTGCATCTACTGACTCCCCGGAGGTGGAACTCCCATGGGTAGAAATGTGTTCCCTATCATTTGGTGAGGTTGTCATTCTATACGAAAAATAAGAAGAGTGTCATGACAGTTCAAGGTATACATTAACAAAAATATAATTTTTCGCAACATTATACAAATTTCGTCCCACAACCCAAGAAATTGTGGAAACCTATGCTCTGATACCAAATTATAACAGCCCCGTCTTAATCCACAGGATATCAACTGTAATTAAGACTTGGAGTGTTACTAACCCATCTTAGATTGATCAAAATGGGTATTATTTTAAACAAGATATTTAGGCAGCATGCAGGTCACGAGTTAAATCAAGCATGGAATATACAACTACGATATAACTTTCAGATATACATATAATAGTTATACATAACTAACAGAGCAAAAGCAAAAACATATACAACTATCAGGCTAGTCGTGACTTCCCATGAAAACGTATATATATCACAAAAATATTTGCTATATCAAAGCCTCTACTTCGTCCCTGATCCCGTCGCCACTTTGTCCTCATTAGACTCTTGAGTACTTGTATTATTTTAAAGAAATTAGGGTGAGCTATTTGCTCACTAGGGGAAAAACACAGGGCATGGTGTTTCAAAACAGGTTTATCAATATATTTTCAAATCACTTTTAGTTTAATAATACAAATAAGAATCATTGTCATCAAATAAACAATGCGTGAATATGTTAATGTAGGTTAGCTACCGTGTCAACCATTTAGCGCATAATAAAAAATCTGAACTGTGAATATGATCCATTGCCGCCAGAGATACAAGGCCATCACAATGATACTCTAGGATCATTCGTCCCAATTTCATATGAACATAGATGTCAATAAAAATCATAGTGCCTTGTCAATTTCCTAGGTTCCCAGGCTCTTCACTGGTGGCTTATAGGCGGCCAAACATTGCTCCTTCAGGGGTTTAGGAATTTTTAACCCAAGGGCACCAGGCCTTAATTATTTTTTCATCCTGGCAAGCACTATACACATAAGGACTGTTGGTCGAAAAACAACCTTAGAGAGGGTGAATAGGGTTTAAAAAACTTAATGTAAAATTAAAACGTTTTTAAAATATTTAAGCAAAGTAACTTAGCTAAGCAACAATATCAAGGAAATAATCAATTTCAAGTAACCAATCATAAGACAAGTAAATAAGCAATCTCAAAATACAAGCAATAATATAGTAATAAAAAGAGAGATTAAGTTTAGAAAGATTAAACCAATTTAAAGCTCAAAACTTTTTGTCCTCACAGTTCGATTTCCTAAACCATACGTCCTCGCTCGGTTAGTTCCCCGAGAATTTCCACTATTCAACCTTCTTCGGGTGAAGATCAAACCTCAATACAAATGTTTCTATATACACAACACTCACAATGTAGCTATACCCACTACACTTCTGTGGTGATACACATCAATACAATAACTCTCAAGTGTATTTGAAGATTAAAAATGAAGCTCACACTAGAGTTATCAAGACTGATCAAAATATATAGCTCAAAAGATGAAAGATTGATCAAAATGTGTTCTTGAATCTTTGTATATTTGAATATATGAATAATAGAGTATTAGAATTATTCAAGATGTGTTAAAACATGTCTAGGAGCTCATATATAGCTTGTAAAACCATACGGGCGTTGGGGATGATTAAGAAAGGTTTTGGGTAAAAGGTATACATTTTCAAACTTTCCAACAGTTAGTTTTGACAAAAAAATCAAATTGGTTTTCATAATTCCTCCTAATTTGATCGTTGGATCATGCTCAAATTTTCGTCAAAAGTGATAAGAGATGTTGTCTAACTACTATAAAAATTTCAATATGATCGGAGTCCGGGAAGGCCTCCATATTATCGTTAGATCAAAACTGTGCGAAAATTGAGCGAATTTTAAATGTAAAATAAAAACATTTTTGCAATTTAACAATTTAGTTCCAAATACAATTCTAATGATTTTTGAACCTCAAAGATATATTTCTAAGATACCTATTTTTATTAGAACTTAAAATATAATTGTTTAAAATTAATATGAATTTATTTTGAAACTCGGTCTTTGTAAAATGATGTTTTTCAAATAAATTCAATTTCAAGCTTGTTTGAATCAATCTTCAAAAGATGCATGAATGCGTTGGAGCTATAAGAATTTGATCAATAAATTAACTTTACATAAATCTTAAGCACTCACTCAATTACTAAATTAACGAGTTTTTGAATGCTTTGATTTGTTTATTCGGATTGATCTTCATTTGAAGCTTTTTCCTTGAAACTTTTCATATAGTCTTTTGATCCTTTGTGCTTCATGATTTTCATTGAGAGATTTGATCTTCCTTGTCTTGTCCAATGATCGAATTGTAAAAGAGTGATCCTTGTCATGTTTTTCTTGAATTTTTTAAGTAAATGAACTATATACTTGTATCAAGAAACATGTTAAATTACACATGATTGATTTATTGTTATTATTAAAATAAGATTAAGATCTTAGATTAACAATCTCCCCCTTTTTGATAATAACAATAAATTAATGTGTGTTTACAATAACAAGCATAAATAGCATATAAATGTAAATAAATAATATGCTCCCCCTCAATTTATGCAAAGATGACAATTAAAAAGTATTACAAATATTTGAAATAGTTTTAAAACCAAATTAATATATATATATATATATTAAATAAATCTTTCAAAATTGTGAAAGTAGAAAAGCATGTAAAGGCAGTTTAAAGCTTTTAAAATCTTACCACAACATTTAAACTCAGTATAAAAAATCTTACCACATCATCAATATCATACACACATTTTCTCCCCCCTATGGCAACATCAAAAAGGGATCTAGACCGTACGAGGGCGGTGGATTCTAGATGCAGGTGGGGGGCGCTGTATATTTTGACCTTTTGCTTTAAGAAGGCAGATTTTCATCTTTGGGAATTTTATTTTATTTTAATGACAGATAATTATTCTTCGACTGCAAAATCATTGTTAATTTACAATAATATGCAAAATGAAGACTTCTAATATTAATCCAAGTCAAGCATAATTATTGATTTTAAAAAAAATTGATCAAACTAGATGTCACAAGCTCTAGTTATACCAAGTTCACGACGGATAGTACAAAAACGATCAACCGGTAGTGGTTTAGTGAAAATATCCGCAAATTGCGATTCAGTTCTAACGAATTCAATATCAACATCACCTTTTTGCACATGATCACAAATAAAATGATATCTTATCTTAATGTGCTTAGTACGTGAATGTTGTATGGGGTTCTTGGTCAAGCTAATAGCACTTGTGTTATCACATTTAATGGGAATGTGGCTAAGACTGATTTCAAAGGCTTCTAGTTGTTATTTAATATATAAAGTTTGTGCACAATAACTTCCGGCCGCCACGTATTCGACTTCGACCGTTGAAAGGGCCACCAAATTTTGTTTCTTACTTGACCAAGATACTAGTGTGTGTCCTAGAAAATGCCATGTGCCACTAGTGCTTTTCTTATCGATTTTGCAACCGGAAAAATCTGCATTAGAATAACTTATTAGGTCAAATGTGTTCTCTCTTGAATACCACAAACCCAAAGAACTAGTGCCGGAAAGATAACAAAATATACTTTTTACGGCGTGTAAGTAGGATTCTTTTGGATCCACTTAGAATCATGCGAATAGACAAACACTAAACATGATGTCCGACTTAGAAGCCGTCAAATAAAGTAAACTACCGATCATACCTCGATACTTCTTGATGTCGACACTTTTACCACTTTCGTCTTTGTCAAGATTTAACGTTGAACTCATAGGCGTACTCATTGATTTAGCGCCTTCCATGTCAAACTTCTTCAAGAGTTCCTTCATATATTTCTCTTGATTAACAAAGATCCCATCTTTGCATTGCTTTACTTGCAATCCGAGAAAATAATTCATCTCTCCCATCATGCTCATCTCAAATTTCTTTTGCATACAAGTGAAAAATTCTTTGCAAAGATTATCATTAGTAGAACCGAAAATAATATCATCAACATAAATTTGCACAAGTAGCATATCATTGGCATGATTCTTAATGAATAAAGTAGTGTTTACTTTGCCTCTAACAAATTCATTATTAAGCAAAAATGAACTTAATCTATCATACCATGCTCTAGGTGCTTGTTTCAGTCCATACAAAGCTTTTGACAATTTAAACATATAATCCGGATAGGCATGATTTTCACAACCGAGAGGTTGTTTTACATAAACTTCTTCTTCAATGAAGCCATTCAAGAACGCACTTTTAACATCCATTTGATATAACTTAAAATTTTTGAAACAAGAATAAGCAAGTAGCATGCGAATAGCTTTTAAACGTGCTACGGGTGTATAAGTTTTCTCATAATTAATGCCCTCCTCTTGATTGTATCATTGTGCAGTAAGTCTAGCTTTATTTCTAACAATAACACCATTTTCATCCTTTTTATTTCAAAATACCCATTCAGTGCCTATAATAATATGATCATTTAGTTTGGGAACAAGTGTCCACACTTTATTTCTCTCAAATTGATTGAGCTCTTCTTGCTTAGTTATCATCCAAGATTCATCTTGTTCGGCTTCATTTATGTTTTTAGGCTCATATTGAGAAACAAATGCCACATTATTGCAAACATTTCTTAAGGATAATCTAGTCATGACCTTACTAAATGGCTCTCCAATAATTTGATTAATAGGGTGGTTGGACACAAATTTTCAACTCTTAGGTAAATTATTCAAGTTTTGCTCGGCCTTACTTTCTATCTCCTTAGAAGAAGTTTGAGCACTCGATGGTTCTTCCTTAGATGTATCATTAATTTGAATATTCGAAACTTTTTTTATAATTTCAACATCATTATCGGAATGCACTATCGGTGCAAAAGGATTAGACTCATCAAATGTGACGCCCCAAGTCCCGTTCTGAGATTTTTATCTCCGGGACCCGGTTAATCACGGTGCCATACACGACGGCGGGATTAAATTAAAACAATTTAATCAATCTCTAATACATTTCTTGTATAAAATCTTATTAGAAAATTTTTGGCATATGGAGTCTATAAGTTTAACAATTCCAAAACCTGCATATAACTAAATAAATTCTTTCCAAAATCCTTACTCCACATTCACACTAAAATATCCATCAGAATGAATTCACAATATATGTATCAAAATAGAACAAATCCTCCAACGAG
Source organism: Lonicera japonica (assembly GCA_021464415.1). NCBI lineage: Eukaryota > Viridiplantae > Streptophyta > Magnoliopsida > Dipsacales > Caprifoliaceae > Lonicera > Lonicera japonica. Next base: position 83,073,556 of record CM038464.1, on the reverse strand, counting down.
GTCCTAAATTGTAATACAAGCATTACATTGTTCATAGCTCAATTAGAATACAACTTCCATCATATAACTGTGTAAAATATATCAAATACAATAAACAAAAGTCGTCCAAGGAAGACTACAATTACGCTAGTCAGTTAGAGGTCATTAGACTCCACACACACGCCATCCCCGAAGATATACCTGCAAGATTGGTTTGAAAAAATGGGAGTGAGCCAAACATAGGCTCAGTGGGAACTATAAAGTTGTATATAAAATATATCTTAAAAATAATGCGTGCAAGTGTAATAAAGAAAGTAATTTCTATTGGCGATGAAAAACAGTCAATAACATGCATATTGATGCCTTCCTATTTCCAAAATATCATAAGATATATGTCAATTGAAGATACAGTCGAAAACTTGCTAATAACATAAACTAGATAAAAACCTCATATGTATGGTAAAAAAAAGTATCGTTTAGATACAGATAATCTTTAGTAAGCAAAATATACATATAAAACCATTGGCAAGTTTATACAACAAAGCACCATAATCGTATCATTTAAAAACATCTCACAAATAGTTAAGTGTCTTATCAAATCTGTATTTTGTGGTCTTGCCCTCAGGCGCACCCATCCGGCATGCAGGGCCTACACGTTAGTTTCTTCATTTGCATTTCGTGGTCTTGCACCCAGGAGCACGGTGGCCCAACTTATGGCCTCATCTAATGAGACTAAACCCGGGACTGAGACCGTAGACTAGTGCGATCATGTGTGTATACATCTCGAATCTTTCAACTAGATAAATAAGAATAGAAGTGATGAAACCATCATCATTCCAAAAGTATACTCGATACATCTATACCAGTATAATTATCATAATTATATCATACGAAGGTAGGAAATACCAAATAATCAAAGAGCTTAAATCACATATACGTTCAGTAGATTTACATATGTATGTCTTGTATATATATATCATACTCACTTTCCAAATCACATATAATAATACATGTACTATACGTAAAACTATGTTTGCCTAGTCCATCACTAGCAGCTCCGTTGAATATTAAATTCCCATTACACCAGTACATGGGACTCCTCAATATATAATCAAACTAATATTAAATTGGGTTCAATCCATACTTTGTAACCGATAACTTGGTATACACTTCCCCCGTAAGGTTTTCTTATTCCTTCAAAATCAAAAGTATTTTACAAGTTGACTTGGCTTAATTACGGACTGGCTAGTATTATATAAATTCGATAAAAAACCAACAAATAGTTCAAGCACAACCATAATATCACCAAAGTGGGTAATCATAACCAAATTATACTATAAAACCCTTTTATATATCAAATTAGAAGTGTATCACTGTTTATTAGTTGCTATCGTATCCGTAAGTAAAGGTTTTGGATCAATCTTTACCATCATGAATAGATAATTGGGTTTCTTCTATAATAATCATAATAAAGTTATGTAAAGTGAAAATCATCCAAGGAATCAAGAGAAAGCAACCCAAACCCCCATGGCTATGCAATTTTCGAAATTGTTGTAAAAAACCCCAAAGTGGGTTTGATTTGGAAGAAGTAACATGCAATAATCTAAAATAGAGTTTGAGTACTAGCATTCCCACCTCTATTAATGATATCCACAAGGTTAGAGTGTGAGATGGAGCGTTGACACCTCAATCCCGAAACCCTAGCTTCATCCTTGAGCTCCAATAGTGGAATTCCAAGCTTGAAGATATGAATAGTGCTTTGTGTGAGGGTTTGTGTGATTTGAAGCTCTGATTTATGGTGGAGGATGATAGATGAGTATAAGTATCTCACTTTCTCTCTATAGAACCTTCTAGAGGTCTCCAATGGTGTATAAGAGTGTTTTTACTTGAAGTTGGGTGTTTTGGGTTGATAAGGTGTGAGAAAAACGGGTCAAAAGTAGTCAAAATATGCCTGCTCTGATGAGTAGGATCGATCTTACTAGAAGTATATCATCAATGTAGATGAGAGCATTTGCCATGAGGGGTTGGAATATGGCTGCCATTGTTCTTTGGAAAACTAACGGAGCATTTTTGAGACCGAAAGGCATTACAGTCCACTGGTAGTGATGTCCAGGGATACAAAATGTTGTCTTGTGTCTTTCACTTGGATCAATTCCAATTTGCCAAAAACCTGCTTTTAGATCAAACTTTGAGAAAATCTTTGCATGGGACAATTGGCTGAACAATGAATGCTTCTGAGGAAGGGGAAACTTATCACTTATGAGAAAGTGATTTAATGGCTGATAGTTTATCACTAATCGCATTTTTCCTCTTGCCTGTTCTGACCTTTTGTTGACATAGAAAGCTTCGCACGCCCACTGAGAAGTGGTTTTTTCAATGAGTTTTTGCTGAAGTAAAGTTTTCAATTCTGCTATTGCCAATGAAAGGTGTTCTGGGTTCATACCTGAATGAGAGGCTTTGGTTGGGTTAACATCTTCGTTTAACTTAAATGGGAGTTTAACGAAGTATTTTGGGTTTTGCCAAAGAGGGTTGGAACATTTTTGCAGGAATTCTGTATGGGATTCTGCACATGAGGTTTTGATGATTTGGCTGGTAAGAATTTCAATGGATGTTGGACCTGAAAGAGGTTGTAGTATAGGTACTGAGGATTGGATATAAAAAGCTTCTTTTGGATTAATCCATGGTAACATATACTTTTTGAAACGAAGTCCATCATCATCAAACTTCAAACTGGAGATTTGAGTAATGATATCAAAACCAATGAGAATATCCTTTCGAGGGAGCTTACTACCATATACCTTACTTCGAATGACTTTTCCTGGGAATATTTGCAATTGAATTGACTTGGAAATAATTGATACAGGATCAACCAAATCCTTTCTAAATCCATCCAAGCTACCATCCTCTTATTGGCAAAAGTGTGCTCCACTTGCTTTCCAAGTCGCAAATGGAGAATATCTTACAGTTGATAAAGAGGCATTAATTAAAAGGCATTGTTGATTAAAAAGAGAGAGGGAATTACAGAGAGAGATGCTACTCTTCACACCAAACTACTTCACTTCTCCTTCAACTCTGCTGGACTCTATCCTAAGACGTCCCTTATATAGGGAAAACAAAAAGCTTACAACCATACAGCTGGAAAGTAACAATAATGCAACTTTGAAAAAAGGGAAAGATTCCTCACGAGAAAATAATAAAGCTAGACAAGATGGCCGACAAACAAGGACATAAAGCTGGCCAAAGGGAAAATAGACATAAAGCTAGATGCTTAGACATGATGCAAGTTAAATGAGTCCAATCGCTGCCGACACTGAGTCAAGAACGAGTGGATGACTGGATGACTTAGTCTGTTTCGTTGCCGCTGTAATCTGGAGTATACGGAGCTTCTGGGGAGTAGTTGTGGTTCCAGTGATCATCATCAGGATTATGCCATATGGGTTCATATTCTTCATCATCAGCATCATAGTCAGAGATATGATCAGGGATGTTATGTTCAGGGATGAAGTGTTCTTCCCATCCTTCTGCTTCATGCGCTGCTGCTGCGAGATCTGCTGCTTGCTGGACTTCTTCTGGATCTGGTTCACCTTCTTCTGTGGAGTCTGAACTCATATCTACGAATGCAATAGTTTCTGAACTTTGTTCACCTTCTTCCCAAAAATGCTTTGTTGCATAGGTGTACAAGCATTCAAAAAGTGAGGCACACGAGACATCATTCATGTCTGGAGTTATCCATGGATCATTTCCAAACTTTATGGAATCTGAAACTGAATCATAGTCAACCTTGTTTAGAGTACATATCTCTTGTAAGAATTCTACATATGCTATATTCTCAGGTTCTTTGATTGATTTCGCGAGGTTTCGTGGAAACCATTTCGTAATCTGAGCATTTTCTCCTTCTGGGTAAGGTTCCTTCAAAGGCTTGTTGAACTGGATCATACAATACCGATTAGGATGAGTTTGGAGTAAATCTAACCATTGTTGAGGAGATTTGAACCATTTGAGAAAGGTGAGCAAATTGTACGTTCCACTTGCTGTTGGATTGTACAATTCATTGTAGAAACCTTGAACATCTGGATCTGCCTGTGTGATTCGAAAATACTGGAGAAGTACTGGGGCATCAAATACAATACATATTGTATATGCTCTAGTCAAATACCAGAGAAATACAAGTGCTTGTATGGGAACTCTGCAGGGACGATGAATATGGAAAAGTGACAGGAATGGATAAGCTGGGTGGAGACGGAGACCACGGAAAACAAGACCGTAGTTCATAAGAGTGATTTCAAGGAATTTTATGACAAGTTCTTTGTCACTGAGCTTAATCCATTTATCAAAAAGGATGTCCTGGATTTCTTTTGGGAGATAGGGGATTGCTTCCAAGGGCTCAAGGAGAGGGGTAAAGTCTGAGAACTGGAATGGATGGGAAAGTGGTTCTGGTTTGGAAGAGCTGGAAGAGCTAGCTTGATTCATTTTGGAAGAGGGGAGATGAGAAAGGATTTCTGGATAGGGGATTTCTTCAATAGAGAAGATGCAGGGTAGGATTTATGGTGTTTGGGTTTGTGGAGGTTGGTATTTATAGGACTTGCAAGGTAGGTAGGGCTTTATGGTTTCGATGTGGGATAAGCTGTTTAGTTCAGTTGGTTGGGTCCGCGAGTAATAGTCTGCTGTAACATTTTGCTTGCCTGGAATGTGCTTTGCAGTGAACGACCATTGGGAAAACCATTCATACCATCGAAGTAATTGTGGATTCGGGATTTGTTTATTCTTGAATTGTAGCATAGCTGGAAATGATTTCATATCAGTCTCAATGGTAAAATGATGACCAATGAGATGGAATTGGAACTTCTCTATGCCTCTGCGAATTGCAAGAATTTCCTTGAAGGTGGAATGGTAATGGCTTTCTGATTGCTTGAATTTTCCTGACTTATAACCGCACACATTTCTTTTCCCATCAATTTCTTCAAAAAGAATAGCCGCCCAGTAGAGGTCACTGGCGTCTGTCTGTAGGATTCTAGTACCTGTGGATGGAATTTGCAATGGTGGAAGGTATTGAGTAAGTCTTTTGAGTTTTCGCACATTTTCAGAATGGATCTGGGACCAAGGAGGAGGTGATTTTTTAAGGAGGTCAGCCAAGGGGCCTGTGTATTTGGAAAGGTTCGGAATGAACTGAGACATGTAGTTCACAAGACCAAGAAATTGCTGAATCTGGGTAACTGAAGTGAGTTTATCTGGGAACTTGAGGAGATCTTTAGAGATATGGGGCTGGAGTTGAATTTGACCATTAGAAATTGTCATTCCAAGGAAGTCAATTTCTGTTGTTGCAATGATCATTTTCTTCTGGAATAACATAATTCCATTTTCTAGGACGAGCTGGTAGAAATGAGATAAGAGATTGAGATGGGATTCCATGTCCATAGAATATAGAAGTATATCATCAATGTAGATGAGAGCATTTGCCATGAGGGGTTGGAATATGGCTGCCATTGTTCTTTGGAAAACTGACGGAGCATTTTTGAGACCGAAAGGCATTACAGTCCACTGGTAGTGATGTCCAGGGATACAAAATGCTGTCTTGTGTCTTTCACTTGGATCAATTCCAATTTGCCAAAAACCTGCTTTTAGATCAAACTTTGAGAAAATCTTTGCATGGGACAATTGGCTGAACAACGAATGCTTCTGCGGAAGGGGAAACTTATCACTTATGAGAAAGTGATTTAATGGCTGATAGTTTATCACTAAAAAGTGCACTGGTCTATTTTCTCAACAAAATCTGATGAGTAAGATCGATCTTACTACGGGCAGAAAGTGCACTGTTGGTATTTTGATCATAACTCCCTATTTCGAAGTCAGATTTGGATGATCCACATATCGACGGAAAGGTAATTGAAAGATATACAACTTTTCTCAAGGAATCTTACTCAAATTATGGATATATAATTCCCATAACTCTGTGGAAGGCAGCAGTCTACCACGATGCTACCGAATGAACAAATTTAACGACCGGCTTACTACCCACACCGTTTTGACCAACGGGGAGTCCGAATTGGATTTCGGTCAAAACACAAAAGTTATAAAATGGTATGAGACCTAGACATAAGCTTAAATGGTGACTTAATTAGATAAAGGACGAAAAAGTTACGGAGCTCCAAAATTAACTAAAATAAAGAAATCGCGTAGGGTGAAAACACACGATCAACATCTTCATTTCAATTCGGGCCATCCGAATCATGAAACGATTCTTCCCACAAACTTAATAGACCACAAATGACATGCTAGAAGTTTTAAATCAACTAAGACGGGCTCATAACAAAATTTCATACCTTAACGGAGATTAAGCCTCAACCGGGCTTAATGGAAGGATTAACAAGAAAATGAAATACGGGGTGTTACATCAAAAACAGCATGCATAGATTCTTGAACAACTAAACTTTTCTTATTGTAAACACGATAACCTTTACTATAGTAGCATATCCAAGAAATATTCCTTCGTCGGATTTAGCATCAAATTTTTCTAAATGATCACGATCATTTAAAATGAAATATTTACAACCAAAAACCTTAAAATATGCAATATTAGGTTTCTTGTCATTCCATAATTCATAAGGTGTCTTATCTAACTTTTTACAATTAATAACACGATTAGTTACATAACATGCAGTATTAACAGCTTCCGCATAGAAATATTCTGGTAAAGAATGTTCATTTAACATGGTTCTAGACATCTCTTGAAGAGATATATTTTTCCTTTCAACCACACTATTTTGTTGAAGATTTCTAGGTGCCGAAAAATTATGATTAATACTATGCTCATCACAAAAATTCTCAATATCAATATTATCAAATTCTCTACCTCTATCACTTCTAACATGTATATTAAAAGCACCATTTTCATTTTGAACTTTTCTATAGAATTTAACAAATACATGAGGTGTTTCACTTTTATGAGCAAGAAAGAATACCCAAGTAAATCTAGAAAAATCATCAATAATCACAAATGCATACAATTTACCACCTAAACTAGCAATCAAATTATGTTCAAATAAATCTAAATGTAACATATCAAGTGGTTTAGTAGTAGTAATATCTTTCTTAAATTTAAAGGAAGACTTGTGTTGTTTACCAAGTTGACATGCATCACAAATTTATCTTTAACAAATTTAGTTTTAGGTAATCCTTTAACTAATTCTTTTTTAGATAATTTGTGAATTAAATCCATATTAGCATGACCTAATCTTCTATGCCATAACCAAGAAGCATCATCATTTAATACGGATAAACATTTAACATCTTGTTGAGACAAATCATCAAGTTCAAGAGTATATACGTTATTAAATTTATAAGCAACAAACATGATAGAATTATCACTAATATTTTTAACAATGCAGCATTCGGATTTAAAAATAACTTCATAACCTTTATCACACAATTGACTAATACTAAGGAAGTTATGGTTTAAACCGTCAACAAGTAAAACATTATCAATATAAGAAGATTTATTACCAACTTTACTTATACCAATGATTTTGCCTTTGGCGTTGTCTCCAAATGTGATGTTGCCTCCTTGTTTATAAGTGATACTCAAGAAATTTCTTTTTTCTCCTGTCATGTGTTTCAGGCATCCACTATCCAAGAACCACTTTATTTTGCTAGCTTTTTCTCTCATGCAAACCTACACCAAAATCTTAAGTAACTTCCCTTTTGGTACCCAAAATAAGTTGGGTCCTTTGGGGTTAGCGTACATAGTGGTTCCTCTAGGAATCCAAGCAAGTTTGTTCTTAGCAAAATCCTTTTCTTTGTAATAACAAGAATGTGTATTATGAGTGTTTCTTCCACAAAATGAACAAAGATTAGTGGGATTATGCAGTATGTATGTTTTCAAGAAATTTTTGTAATCCTTTTGGTTGTGGATTTGATTGTAACCCAAACCGGCTTTATTAAAGACACACCTTTGTACTCCCAATAGTTTATCCATGTTATCTTTTCCATTTGTGAACTTGGTTAGACTATTAATTAAATCCTTTATGTTTTCTTTCAAATCCTCATTTTCTAGTGCAAGTAAGTTTGAAGTCCCCTTTTCTTTTCTGATTTCCTTTTTAAAATCAATGTTTTCTTTTTCTAAAGTTTCACATTTGGTAGAAGTAATGGACCTTCCTTGAGACTTGTATATCTTTTTGAGAGAATTTCAAATTTAATATGTAATTCTTCAAACATGGTATATAGTTCATCATATTCATTACGCACACTTTCATTATCACCAAAATTATCGCTAAATGAGCTAAAGTTAGAGTTTACCTCATCTTCATTTGCCATAAGACAAAGGTTGGCCATTTCTTCATCGCTGGAATCAGCATTCGATTCTTCTTCTTCGAAATCACTCCATGTTCCTTTTAGTGCATGCTTCACTTGTTTGAATACTTTATCTCGTTTGTCCCTTTTCTCCTTCTTTCTAAGTGGACAATTTGGCTTGATATGACCGGGTTCATGGCAATGATAGCACTTTTTGATTTCATCATTTTCTCCTTTTTGTTGATTTGATCGATCATTGTTTCTTCTAAAGGATGATGGATATTTGTTATCATTTCCTTAAGAAATTTTCTTCTTAGCTAAAAATTTCATAAATTTTCTAGATAGAAGTGCCATGTTTTCATCACCATCCATTGATACATCATTATCTTTATGTTGGATAGTTTTGAGAGCTAAAATTTTCTTTGATTTTGTATCTACTTCTTCTTCTCTTTGAAGTTCCTTCTCATGAGTTTTTAGAGATCCCAAAAGCTCGTCCATGCTGAGTGTTTTGAGATTCTTTGCTTCTTGAATCGCCGTCACTTTCGGTTGCCACTTTTTTGGAAGAATCCTAAGAATTTTTCTTATCTTATCTTCATTAGAGTAAACCTTTCCAAGAGGATCCAAATCATTAGTAATAATAGAAAGTCTACTATACATGGAAGCAAGAGATTCATTAGGCTCCATTTTAAATAGTTCATAATCATGATCAGGCATATTTATGTTATCATCTTTAACTTGAGTGGTTCCTTCATAGGTAACCTCAAGTTTATCCCAAATTTTTTTGGCTGCTTTGCAACTAGAAATTTTGTTATATTCATCCATGCTTAATGCACAATTTAAAGAATTTAAGGCTCTAGCATTATATTGAATTTTCTTAATATCATTTTCATCATACTCAGACATTTTTCTTAAGAACAATTTTCTCACTATCATCTCTTTTGGTAATTTCATAGGGTCCTTCAAGTAAAACTCTCCATTGTTCAAAATCATTAGATTGTAAAAATATATCCATTCTACTTTTCCAATAGCTATAATTTTTACCATCAAATAGGGGTGGTCTATAGGTGGAGAGACCTTCGAAAAAACCGGTTCCTTAATATATAGACATAATCGTAAACTCTAAGATTGTTAAATCAAAATAAGAGTACAACCTCTGATACTAATTGTTGGTTGACAAACAACCCTAGAGGGGGTGAGTAGAGTTTTAAAAACTTAATGCGAAATTAAAACGTTTTTAAAATATTTAAGCAAATCAACTTAGCTAAGCAATAATATCAAAAAAATAATCAATTTCAAGTAACCAATCCCAAGACAAGCAAATAAGCAATCTCAAAATACAAGCAATAATATAGCAATAAAAAGAGAGCTTGAGTGTAGAAAGTTAAACCAATTTAAAGCTCAAGACTTTTTGTCCTCACGGTTCGGTTTCCTAAACCATACGTCCGCGCTCGGTTAGTTCCCCGAGAATTTTCACTATTCAATCTTCTTCGGTGATGATCAGACCTCAATACAAATGTTGCTATGCACACAACACTCACAATGTAACTATACCCACTACACTTCTTACAAGATATGCTCTCTTGCTCTACAAAGAGATAAACTCTCTTTTGAAATGAAGAATGAATTGTTTGTGGTGATACACACCAATACAATAACTCTCAAGTGTATTTGAAGATTAAAAATGAAGCTCACACTAGAGTTATCAAGATTGATTAAAATATATAGCTCAAAAGATAAAAGATTGATTAAAATGTGTTCTTGAATATTTGTATATTTAAATATATGAATAATAGAGTATTAGAATGATTCAAGGTGTGTTAAAACATGTCTAGGACCTCATATATATATCTTTCAAAATCATATGGCCCTTGGGGATGATTAAGAAAGGTTTTGGGTCAAAGGTATACATTTTCAAACTTTCCAACAGCTAGTTTTGACAAAAACTTTACATACATCTTAAGCACTCACTCAATTACTGAATTAACAAGTCTTCGAATGCTTTGATTTATTTCTTCGGATTGATCTTCATTTGAAGCTTCTTCCTTGAAACTTTTCATATAGTCTTGATCCTTTGTGCTTCATGATTTGCATTGAGAGAGTTGATCTTTCTTGTCTTGTCCAATGATCAAATAGTGAAAGAGTGATCCTTGTCATGTTTTTCTTGAATTTTCCAAGTAAATGAACTATATACTTATATCAAGAAACATGTTAAATTACACATGGTTGATTTATTGTTATTATCAAAATAAGATTAAGACCTTAGGTCAACAAGGACATTCCGTCCAAGAAAGTACAAACATTCCACATCATAGTTAGAGATATATGCTATTCCAAGAGACAATTAATCAAACCATGGATCATAGTAATACTCCCAAGCTTTCTGAGAAAACTCCAAGCTTCTGGTTGACACAATGAAGACGCAAATATGTATGTATGTTATAAATGAGTACTTGAAATAATCCATGCCACACATAACTTATTAAACTTTAACAAATCCGTTCTTTCAACATTTGGCATTCATATTATTAAGAAATATGTCATGTGGCTTCAATATAACATGTATCTCACATGTAAATGGCATGTACTGCTCCAAAACATGTATTTAAATCCTCATAAATCATAAATCATTGATTCAATAGTTATATGGCAACTTTTAGAAGAAAATATAATATAAACATAATAATCTTTATCAAACCGAATCATATTCCAAGTTTTAAGGAAATCGAACCCTTACTTCAGGTTAAATAGCGAGAAGGAAGAAAGAAAAGCGAAAAACTAAAGCCCGAACGATAAGATACCAAAATCCTTGAATTCTTGAGAAGGGTGACCAAGGTGGAAGATGATGAATACTGAAGAAGAAATGGATTTAAGTGATTTGAAGTTTTAATCTCGGATCAATGTCGAAAAGCATGTAAAACCCCATAAGAAACTCACATCTTTCTCTCTCTAGAACCTTCTTAGGGTGTGTGGGTGTTTTTGGTCGAAAATGAGTGAAAAGAATGGATAAAACACACTTAAAAGGAGTTAAGTTGGTGCCCAGTTTTAACTGGCGGACTGGTGTACAGAAAATGGAATACCGGTCTGTGAACACCTCATTTTACAACCCTCGCAAAATTCCTGATCTCCAAAAAAATGAACACGTATGCATGCATGAGTATTCCTAGATGCAAACATACTATGTACATGTGATACAGGTCAAAGAAGGAAGTGAAAAAGACACATTATGAGAAGTTACGAGAATTACCTGCCAAAATCGAAAACCGTCAAAACTCTTGGAAACTTATGAAAGGAGAGTTACCCATTTCTAATCATCCTCAAACTTTGAGGGTTATTATACATTTCCATAAGGAGAAACTTACTAGAAAATCAGCTCGATTCGACAGTCGAATCTCCAAAAATTCGAAAAATTGGGAGTTCGCTTCTAGTAATAAAAAGGGAACCTTCCTAAAGTCCAAATGAGCTCACATTTGATTAGTAAATAGGTCTTATTGTGGGGAAGAACATATACAAAGTTCAGATTTGTAGGATATGGGATCATCAAGAATCAATTCATTTATCGTAAAATTCTAGTCGAAATATTCGTAGACTTTCCCGAAATCTGACCAATCTCAAATTTGGAAACTAGCTAAAAGACATTTGGAGGGAAAACATAGCAAAAATTCAGAAAAATCCAACGGCTAGAACTTCAGTTATGGTGAGCTTATTGTGCGCGAGTAAGTTCCTACGCGGGAGAAACTCTTCGTACCAATCCAAGCAAATAGAGTCCTTCCCGAACTCCAATCGGCTTCAAATTTTAACAGGGTGTAAAAGGCTTCTATTTCCAATACATATCCAAAAATAAGCATCATCCAATGGCTAGAACTTTAGTTGTCGTACAACAAGTAACCTTGTCTACAATAAGTACCTTTCCTACACGAAAACAAACTCTTCGTACCAATCTGAGGAAACGGAGTCCTTCCCGAACTCCGATTGGCCTCAAATTTTGAAAAGATGTAGAAAACTTCTATTTCCAATACATATCCAAAAATCATCATGATCCAACGGTGGGAAAGCTTTACGATAAGCTCTTAGAGTCCTGGTCATAATCTATTTTCTTGCTCTCCAAGTAATTTGCAACTATATATAGACCCCCCCCCCCGCTCCATTTATATTTTTGATCAACAATCAAGCGAATTTCGTGGTACACACCAAGAGACCCATATTCTCTCCCTCTAAGAAGTCTCAGGTATTATTTTTTCTCTCATCTTTTATTTATTTGTTAGTCTTATAATTCAAACTCTTATCTGCATAATTTCTATCACTTGATAGCTTTTTAAAACCCTTTTTCAAATTGTTTTTCAAAACCAAAGGCGTATAACTAACCCTAATCCAATTCCAAAATAGTATTATTACTTTCTTACTTTTACAAAATCTCGGATTAGTGGTATTGTTATACGACGGAATCGATAATCACTATATATCCAATCTAACTCATAGATTAATGTGATAAATACTCGATTATGAGAGCACTAGTGCCATCTATACCGGTTTAATCAATAAACTATGGTACACGATCAGTCAAGTTGCTGCATATTATATCGAATATAAGATTCCACATCGAATCAATTTCAGAAAAGCCCAATACTTTAAAAAATCACTTATTTCATTGCATCTACTATTACGAAACTCTCTTTTTTCAAATCAAACACACTTATTTCCAAAATCATGGGTGAATCAGGAAACACATCGTTTTCATCCCATCCCCAAAATCCCAATTTCTAAAGCAAGCATGAAAAGCTGTAAAGTAATAGCAATAGCATACAATAACTGAATTATAACACGCGCATATCCTACTTAAGAGACCGAAAGGGCGAATTGGGTGCCTAACACCTTCCCAATCTGTAACTTAATCCCCGAACCTTCGAATCAACTGGTTTCACATATTGTGTATAAGAGGATATTCAGTCCATAGATATGTCTCTTTTACACAAACTTTTGTTTGTTTAGTAAAATAAACTGACGACTCTTATTCTTTTCAAAATCAATTTTCAAAGTAACACGGAATTGCTGCCCACGAAGACTTAGGCTCGAGAACGAGGGTTCTAACACGGTCCGCAGCCTACACTTCCCCCAATTTTTAAGTGCTAGACTAGTATGCAAAAACCCCATACCGGTCCATAACTAAATGTTTTCCTAAAATTTATACGCTGGAACAATATACCAAAATCTCAATACTAGTCCTCGGGTAAACTTTGCCTGTTCTAGTTTTGGCCATAACTTCTCGCTCGGAACTCTGATTGAGATGATCTTTATATTCATGAAAAGGTAATTCAGAGGTCTACAACTTCCGAAAGGAAGTTTTACCCAAATTATGGATAGAAAAAATATAAAAATATAAATTTCCATACGTACAACATAATTATCATTAATGTAAATACAAGATGTTACAAAACGGGTGTTGAACTGTTATACTTGTAACACCCCCGCCTTAATTTACAGGTTAACACCCGAAATCATATTTTCAAATCCTTTCATTGAATACCCATAGATTTAACCCAAAGATGCCACTTGCTTGACGAAAGAAACTATAATAGCCTTATATCACAATACAAAATAATCTTTCGGTGCTACGGAAGTTCTTAGTCTTAGTCAAGTAATCAATTTAATCCAATGATCCTTACATAAGACCAAATTTTCCTAAGATGTCACATCAACCATTAGTTGTATCATAGGTTATAATAAATCCGGACTTTAATCATTTTAATTCCTAATAGCCCCAAAATTCACAACATAATGGTAAATACGGCAAACCAAGGTCATTCCTAGAGAATAATACTTTATATCCACAAATAGGCGATCCACTAATTAATATCCATTATAACCAAAATGCATGCATGTAACATCCAAAATGGTTTATCTCAAAAATTTTCAAAACTCTGAATTATAATGATTTCCAAAATTTATAGTCTCACACAACCATATAATGTTATTAGCGTTTAACCAACCTCTAGATTTACCCAAAAATTTTAACTATATACGAAATATACCAATTAAAAATTATTTCAATATACGACAGATTCCTTATCTTCCCACCATAAAGTTTTCTCACAAGACATAACCAGTCAAAATATATTATACAAGATATGACAAATACTTCTGAAAGGTAAATTAATAAGAAAGAAACCTGTGGGGTCCATCTGCTGATTCTTTATATCCCACCATAAGGAACAATTATACTGCGTATGTCCCATTCTCTCACAAACTGAGCACTTTACTTCGGGTGGTCTAATAGACAGCTGAGAAGGAACTCGACTTTTTGATACAGGAAAGCTAGATATAGTACGTGACCCTCCACTCTTTTTTATAGATGCTAATTTAGATTTTCTAAAGGGACACTCCTTTCTAAGGTGCCCTAACTGTCCGCATCCAAAACAAACTCTTGGTTTTCTAACGGCACTGCTAGGACCTACAACTTCCTTCACGTCTCTGCTCCCTAGGTGTAATAGCGACCCTCCTCTATCGTGGCCTCGTTGTCTAGATTCATAACACCTCTTCACCTTACCTTGCTGGCAATAACGGACAGCCTTTCTATCTTTATGTACCTTCTTCTGAAATTGTTTGAGGGGTTTAATCACTTTGGTCAACTCTCGGGTTACTAATCGAACAGCATCGAGAATCTCTACTGAAGCAGACTTCCCAAGTGTACTCCCATTTTTCTTATCATCAGATCGTGTCTTCATACTATACGAAAACAAGAAAAGTATCAAACTGTTTTAATGATTACCAAGAGCAAAGAAGATCTATTAAGAATACAACACGTTTTGCCCCCAACAAGCCCAAGTAATTGTCAAACCTACTCTCTGATACCAATTGTAACACCCCCACCTTAATTTACAGGATAACATCCGTAATTAAGACCTATAGTGTCACTACCCATATTAGATTGACTAAAACGGGTATATAAATATAAAGAATCCACACAATATACATAACACATGTCAAATTAAACTGAATTATACAAGATGATGGCTTTTTATATAGGTCTAATATTTACATCACGTGTCAATCGAGTAAAGAGTGCTAAAATAATAGTATCATTCTTAACAAGTACATGACCAAAGTACAAAACCAAACTAAGCATGTGCAAGTTAGTAGATAACACTTCGGGCTAGCCGTGGCTTCCCTAGATAACATATATACACCAAAAATTAATCCGTATCAGAGCCTTCTATTTCGATCCCGAACCCACCGTCTTATTAACATCACACGTCCCCTGTGTACCTGTATTATTTTAGAAAACGGGGTGAGCTCACAACTCAGTAGTGGAGAATATAGAGAATAACGTGTTTGAAAAGCATAATCATTAATTTCGATAATAGCTTATACTTTAATCATCAATCCACGAAATAATGCAATTTGGTGTTAATCTATTCATTAACCATCAGTCTAAGTAAATATCATGATTCACAAAATCAATGCATGCTCATGCATATGCAGGTTACCTCCCTTTGTGTCAATCGTTATGTCGAATCACCATAATATGTGATGAGCCAAGATAGATGATAATATAGGTTTGTCTGCCCAAGACTGTAGCCGATCTTTATCAAGAGATATAGAAACCGAATTGATACATAATCATGACAACAATGGGCCTGGCCGCCCTCAAGAGATATCAAAGCTGAACTTCATCATAATCATAACATGAGTTCATATATAATCATAATGTGGCCTATCCATCTCAGGTGAATATCAACAAATAATAACAACTGGACCACAATCCCCGATATCAAATACATAGATCACGGCTCACTTTCATATCAACCAGAATATTAGTGTCTTGCCATTGTCTAGATTTTTGAACTTCTCACCGCTGGCTCGATCTAGACAGCCGATGACATGCTAGGCCCTCCAGAGGTTTAGCACTTTTCAATCCAAGGGTACCAGGCCCTGCCTATTTCCCATCCTAGCAAGCACTAACTATTATTATTCCCTGTCACCGATGGAAGGCCAAATAGATATAAATAATCGTGGGCAACATCCCACCATGTAACATAGCTGAAAATATATCCACATACGAATGAAGAACTCCCGAAGATAGATAATCACATATTCAAAGATGTCACACGAGCATAGAAATTCATCCACAACATGGATACGAGATATAATTCTCCCAAGAGATAATTTTTGCACCATATGCTATAAGAATGCTCCAAACTTACCATGAGATCATCAAGATACCGGGTTGACACAATAATCATGTATAGCGTGCAATTCATGCTTTAAATGTAAGCTAGAAACAACATATGTCATATAAACTTCATCAAACTTCATACTTGTCCCTTGGTCCATACCAAAATCATTTATTAGTTTAATCATATCAAGTTAACATAACATATCTCGAGGGACATTCCGTAGATATCAAATACTACGCGAGAATCGAGTTTATATAGCATAGCTCGCTTTATATCATAGAATCATAACTCAATCATGCATAATTTATGATTATCAACTAACATGGTTTTCGTAGTAAGCATACATATATATATATCATCCAAGTATAATCAATAACAAAGAAATATATGCTTTATATCGAACATATATGTATATAGTCATTCATTTCTCGGTAGATAAAATCATACTATCGAGCTTTTTATGAAAATAAGGTTTAGAACCCATACCTCAAGTTTAATAGTGAAAAAGAAGCTGGAGAGATGATAATCAAAGCTCCGTTTGATGAAATCCCAAATCCTCCGTGTCACTACGCTCCTGGTACGACCAAATCCCCAAGAGCATGAAGCTTAAATCTTAACATGCAGGATCCTAACCCAAGCTTAAGCTCCCTTGGTGAAATAACAAGGTAGAAAATGATGAATAGTGCAAACGAAGAAGATTTGGATGATTTGAAGCTTGAATCTTTGATTCGGATGGATAAATAGGTGAACATCTCCTCATTTCTCTCTATAGAACTCTCTAGAACCTCTCTTAGAAGTGTGTGGGTGGTTGTCTCGAAATTAGGGTGAAAATAAGAGCTTTTCGCCTTTTAACCGACTTTAAGTCGGTGCACAATTTTAACTGGCGGACCGGTATGCCAATTTCCCAATACCGGTCTGCAGGTCACAATCTTGCCTTTTTTTAAAGGCCAAACCGGTATGCCAATTTCTCAATACCGGTCCGCAGCCAAGTTTTTTCTCAATTTTCATACGCCGGACCGGTATGCCAAATTTCTCATACCGGTCTATATGTAAATTTTTTCCTATTCTTTTTTTGGTCATAACTTCCTCCTCAAGACTCCGATTGAGACGATCTTTATATCCCTAAAAAGGAAATTCATAGATCTACAAATTCTAGAAGGAACTTTTCTCCAAATTATGGACATAAAATTCTCAAAAATATAAATACCACACCATATTTACTTAAGACAACATAATTAATATTACAATAAACACAAAGTGTTACAGTACTCCTATTGGTAGGGACAGTTATATTAATGATTTGATGATTGTTAAGTTGATGTACTCCCACTGAATGGGACGATTCTGTTAACAAGTTTAGTTGGATGTTTAACTAATGTATTACCACTGGTTAGGATGGTTCTGTCAATGATTTAGAAATTGTATAATCTGTTAGGGAAAGTGCTCTGGCCTGAGAAACTTTACTTATGAAGGTTGGTGATCTGTTGAGGATATGATAACTGATGGTTTGTTAGAGAAACAAGACATCCTACTTGCTAGGATGCAAGACTAAGAGGATTGATGATATGTTGAGGTGATGAAAGTTGATGATCTGCTGAGGAAGTGAGTGTCTATGAGAAAACATAGAAAAAGAGATAGAAAGAGTTTTGGTATGATCATTTTTGTTTTTGTTTTTTTTAAACAAGAACTTTTGGCTAGCTTCTTTCTTCTTGAAAAAGGATCGAGTTACGTTATCTAGATTCTCGAATTTCATGCATAGTTTTGGATTTTGTCTTTTACTTTGCTTCCGTGACATTTTTCTCATGTCACAAGGGTGTGATTCTACTTATGATTTCCTGACTTCATGAGAGAAGAATTTTTGTGCTTGTATTATTTTCTGTTTTTCGATACCCTTATTCCTCCTTGATTATTTGAAAACTTTTTGATATAGCTTATTTGTTCTCTTTTGCACGGTCAATAGCCTTCCTCACCCAAGTCGTAGCCCTGGGCCTTTTGGCCTAGCTGTCATTCATGGTGTGGCTCTCGCTGTTATCTCTTGCATTTTTTTGTTTTTTAATATTCTTTTCTTTTGGCACTGTAAGATTTTATCCTCTTTTCTACTCTTTTAATTTTTTACTTGGACCCACTTTGTTCTTTCTTACTTTATCAGGTTTTTATAAGAATCATCATTTTGCAATTTGAGAACGTTTGCTTTGAAAGTTCACAGTTGACATTGTCGTGATGTGTTTATGATTTTCGGCCTGAGAACCTTTGGAAACGTATCTTGAAGACTTCTTAAAAGAGAAAAAGTTGGGCCAAAAGCCCTTTTGTGGGGCATGTTCCCTGTGTATTAATTGCAAGATTTTCTTGTTCAAATATTTATCTCTCTATTTACGACTCCACAGGGGGCCTTTTTTGTTTGTGGAGAAGGCCTTGGTTTGCCTTTAGAAAGGGTTTGGGATTTTTTCGTAGAAAGGGATTAGGGTTGCTTGTAAAAAGGGCTTAGGTTTGCCCATAAAAAAGGGCTTTGGGTTTGTATGTAGAAAGGGCTTTGGGTTCTATCATGTCTCTTTGGGAGCGTTTGAATTATACCGTGCCTCTCTAAGAGGGTTTGTGTTTTTATAGTGCATCTCTAGAAAGGCTTATGATGAAATTTGCCTCTCTGGTAAGACTTGTGATGTGATTTTCCTCTTTGGGAGGACATGTGATTATGATGTGCCTCTCTGGGAGGGCTTTGTGAGCTTATCATGATGATTATGAGTGTGTTGGTTGGAGGCGTGATGGTGGTGTGACTATATGAGTGTGTTGGTTGGAGGCGTGATGGTGGTGTGACTATATGAGTGTGTTGGTTGGAGGCGTGATGGTGGTGTGACTATATGAGTGTGTTGGTTGGAGGTTTGATGGTGGTGTGACTATACATCTTTTAATACATTCAATACCCTCATTCTAAGCAAATGATCAATGGAGAAGCTAGTCTTTGGAGGGCTGTTCAGGTATTCTTATGGACACATTCAGTGCATATACCCTCGGCACCCTTAAAATGTACGAATAATGATGGGGATGCTAGTGTTTGAGTTGTTCGAGTCTTCTTGTCGACAACCTCAGTGCATATACCCTCAACACCCTTAATGTGTGCGAATGATGATGGAGAGGTGTGAGAATCCTGACCCATACCCCGAGAAGAAGAAAAGAGTCCACGTTCTCGGTTTTATTTTGAAAAACGTGTTTTGTAGAGTCGCCAGTTTGTTTTACGAGAAAACAAACAAAAGGTCATACGAAGGATAATTCGAAAACGAACTATCTTTCATACATTTGAAACCAGAGATTTATTTTGAAAATTGACTTTGCTAGGGTTCGGGAGCTACGTTACGAATTGGGAAGGTGTTAGGCACCCAATTCGCCCTTTCGGTCTCTTAATGGATCATGTATTTAATTCCTATTTTAGATATCTTGCAAATAGTTCGAATGGTTTTCAGAATAGTCCTTTCCGGATAAATTCAGTTTAAAATAATATTTTGAAATCAGACTCGAGCTTTTCGAGCGCCTACATATTCATTCGAAGAATGAAATCAGAGTCTCGTAGTTCCTTTCTTTTGGAAACTGTTTTTGTATTTTTGTTTGTTTTGAAAACGTGTCAAAACAGATTTTAGATTTCTTGTTAAACTTAGAAAGGATTTGTTTTGAAAGCAATGAACTTCTTTGCAAGTTATCTAATTTTCTATATTAAAAATGAATACTTAAATGCGATATTGAAATTAAGAAAGGTTGTAGATAGACGTACCTGATGCACTTGCCGAAGAAACGAGAGCCTTGCCTTGTTGCCTTGCTTGCTTCCTTCTCTCTCTAGAACTTTCTCTCTCTAGATTTTCTCTCTCTAAAACTTTCTCTCTCTAGAAATTCTCTTTCAGAATTTCTCTAAAATGACTTTCTAAAGATTTTGACAGAGTTTCTACTTACTAAAAACACTATTGAGTGTTGATCCCTCTAAAATGAGAGCCCAAAGGTCCTATTTATAGCAAGAATCTCGCCAAAAACGCTCCAAAAGAGGCCAACCGTAGGGGGTAGCCGCAGGGCGTGCGGCTAGGTCGTGCGACAGAGGGGTGCGGCTGGGGGCTGCGACAGGGGGGCCAACCGTACGGCTGGCCGGTAGCCGTACGGTTAGGGGCGTGCGGCTGGCTCACCAAAAAATGTAAAAAAACTAACGGGGCGCTGCCCCGCACCCCGCGACCTGACCGGGCAGGTCGATCCCCGTCCTAGTAAGCGAAAAGGCAACGAAGGTTATATCAAACTCCCAACGCGCGCGAAATTGGAGTCTTTCCTAACGGTCTTCTATATGCATGATGACTCAACACTTGACGCTGATTTTAAGAAAAGCAGTGTTCGCACGAGAGTCGTGGATTGGGGTGTTCACAAGAGGCTAGTCTTTGGGAGCTGCTCTGGTCTTCTTGTCGATACCCTCAGTGTATATACCCTCGGCACCCTCAATGTACAGGCCTTGTACCCTCAACGTATCTATGGCAGCTCCACGCTCTTCGACTTATATTCATTACCCGTGTTTTTTTATGGATTCAGTTTAAGCAGAGGTAATAATGAATTAAGACACTCGAAAAATGATTTGATTTTATTAATGAAAGGAATGGGTACATTGATTGAAAATTCATCGTTATACCCTTAACCTTTACCATGTCACTCCCTTTCTCTCTCAATTCCTCCTGTTTCTAGGATGGTTCAATTAAACTGTAATTAATGGTGTTTGCCTCTACTTAAGGCTTCTTTCATCCAATATTTGGAACATTTGGGAGCGTTATGTTCTTAGAATCAATCAAACACCTTGGTGGTAATTGCAACATTCATTAACTTTCCAACCAAAGGGAGCCGAGTTGGGGGGGGAGCCCAATTAAGGAGCTAGTGCTGCTGCCAAAGCAAATAATGTATTGGGTGATTGTATGTTATGCTTTACATGTATCATAAAGTTACAAGTGAACCCAAAAGACTTTAATAAATAGAATTACCCTCTAGCTTATGATATTTGAAATGTTGTTAGTTTTTAAAGTTTAATTTTACATACCTTAAATGCATAAAACAATTCTAACGTGTGAAGTGTAGAAAAAAAAACATATAACTTGATCCTCAAAGAAAAAGAAAACATCTATAATATTTATATTTTGAATTTATAATACAATTAAGAGTTCAAATATTCATTGACATGACCACTATCTTCCTAATTCTAAAGGTTAGGAATCACTTGCACAAATCCTAATACTAGTAAAGATAAGCCAATATAAAGGATGTATCTTAACAACCTTATATGACAATGTTTATTCTTCTTCTCCTTACTCACCAACCCGGGCCAACCTCGACCACATTTCCTAGACTCCTATAGCCATAATCCCCCTTATACATGGCCAAACCAGAGTGGTGATGGTGGTTTAGTATAATTATTTTTTAAATTAATAGTCTATTATTTGTTTTGAAATTATATTGATACAAGAATGTACATATAATTATATTTATGAAAGTCAAACATGGACACTTAATTTTAAAATAAAAAGTATAATTAATTTCGAAGGAAATAAGTATAATTTTTTAACTTTGAAACTATACTGATACAAGAACGCAGATACAATCATCTCTAAGTTACTATTTTACTAATAGTACTAAGGTTTAAGGTTATTCAATTTACACAATTGTTGGGTGTAGTTAAGATTTTTTTTTCTTTTGTTTAAAACTTGCGATCCTTAAGAAATTCTTTATTGTTCTCAAAAATCAAATATGATAATCATATGTCACATATTGTTATTGGAATAGTATACTTTATAAATATCATTGATGGAATGGTCAATAAAACTATATAATGGTAGATATATATATATATATATATATATATATATCCTTTTTGTAAGGTTCAGATGTTGTATAAGAATCCTCAAATAGTGTTATCAAAAGTCAAATACTATTATTGAAATTAAAATACTGTTATTTCAATATTTGCAAAGGACATCATTTTTTAATTTTAAAGTGAGTAGAATGCATCCTTTTAACTTTTCGGGACAAGAAATCTTAAAATATGGCCCAATTTTTTTTCTATAGTGTCAGAAGGCACATGATTTTAATGGTTATAGCAAATTTGCTCGGTGGGAAGGAATAAGTCTTAAGGGTTATAGCAAAGTAGTCATCTCTCTCTTTCTCTCCTGCAAATAATGCTAAGTTGTTAACTTAGTCATTATTCAAACTGCAACTTTCAAGTCTCACCTATAAAAGAGAATAAAGAATAGATCAAAGCTAGACAAATAGAGTACACAAAATTTAATATACAATAAATATTTATATAATTGATTAAGAACATGGACCACCTGTCCTTTCATCGATAATCAATAAAATAATTGACACATTATTTTATTACCAATTTTTTGTTATCTCTATATGTTGTTTGTAACTTAATAGTGTATTCTTTGTTTTCATAACCGCAAAATTCTCGTGTTAAATAAATGTGGTAATTAATATTTGTTACAAGTGACAATTTAAGGTATTATTCATAATTGTTAGAGGCGTCATAAATAAGGTGATTGACTTTCTTTTATAGCCACAACAATGTAAGAGATAATAGTATTTGAAGTTTCGCGTGGCCCCTTAAGGCATTTTTTTTTATGTTATGTGGACAAAAAATAATATATATATATATATATATATAATGGAAAATTGGCACACCTTTTAACTTTTGCTGGCATAAAACATAAAAATATATACTCTCTTTGCCAGAATTGGGCATTATAAAAAGGAATAGAAAAAATATATTTCAAAAGAATATTTTATATTTATTTTTATATGAGATGGAATGAGAGTTGTATAAAGAATTTACATTACCATTTCTAGCCATTTGATAGAAATTTTCAAAATGATACGGCACAATCTCTTTGATATTATTAAATTTATTTATAAATTTTTTTAATAAATAACAATTAAGAAGAAAATTAAAGACGGTTAGAGGCCAACTTTTATACGTTTTTCTACCTATGTAAAATATTTGCCAACTATATATAAAAATTCTCTAAAAACATCTTGACACATGGGATAGAAATTGAAAAATAGAAATCACCATTGGGGATGCCCGGTGTACGTAAGGGTCTCGCTTTTACTTGGGTACTTTTTAAAAGAAAACTAACACAATTTGTTAGGCATAATGGTACATTGATTATGATGAAAAAAAATTCAAATTTATTAAAATTCGGAGCATTCAATCCAAAACCAATTGTAACGGGTGGAGTAGCCCCTTATTCTTATATATTGTTCTGAGATGATCCAGTTTTTTGATATTGGATTTATAGTTTGAGCACACTCCTCACGTGTGATGTTCAAGCTTAGCACGTGGACTGATAATATTGGGCGATGTAGAGTCTGCGTAGCCTGACAAGTGGTTACTCGCCTTTGATAACATATTAGACTTCATAGCATCTAACATAAAATAAAATCATGACATTATAGAAAAGCAAAGGTTCAAGTCTTTTCTATTTATTACAATAATAACGAAAAATTACCTACCCCAATTGTAAATCAAATTTGGAACCTCTATTAAATTTGGTGGGTGTTGCCTCAAGTTGGCTAGTTGAGAAATTCGATAAAAGAATAGTGCTACTAGTTGCTTAGGAGCAAGACCAATCGTCCCCTATATTTGTTCTTAAACTTGGAGAGAAATTTTACAAAAACTCATTCCAACCCTTTCCTATCCTTTCCATATATTTGAGGAGTTCCTATTGTTGGGAAAAACTAGGTGCTATTAGTTTTCAATTAGGATCTTGAGATACAAATTACAAAACAAAATTGCACAATAAAAAAAAATATTCGGCATAACAATACACCAATCACACAACACAAGGAATTACGTGATTTTGGCAAATTACCACTAGTCCCCGGAACGCACCAATAATTTTACTATATCAAAAGAAAATAATTTACAAAATTGATCAGCAGACCTAAACATTCACAATTGTATATCACTCTAACATTATAAAAAAAAAAAATTAAACACCGCAAAACTCTCACCTAGACATTTTACTTCTAATTTTTTTTCTCTCTACCCTCTTAATATTTTTGGCTCTATGCTATCTCTAATTTT
Organism: Lonicera japonica; assembly: GCA_021464415.1. NCBI lineage: Eukaryota > Viridiplantae > Streptophyta > Magnoliopsida > Dipsacales > Caprifoliaceae > Lonicera > Lonicera japonica. Next base: position 83,049,028 of record CM038464.1, on the reverse strand, counting down.
TGCTCTCTTCTAATTTTAGAGTTCTTACATATTGAAGGCACCAAAAAATTCCAACGCCTATAAATTTTTCAAAGCATGTATTGAAACTTTGATCTTAGCTTTATTGTTGACCAAGGTTGGAGATTTCATCATCTTAACCATAAATACACCGCGTTGCATTAAGTCAAATATTATTATGATGAAGGCTAGCTGGCAGCGCGTAATTTTTGTAATCATTAGTCAAATTTCTTAGCTATGATGATTGACGAATGTATCGAAATTTCTGACCTTTTTTTTTTTTTTCATTATTCTAAAACCCATAAATCTCCTCAAATTTAAAAAAAAAATGTTGGAGTTTTTGTGTATTTAAAGAAAAATAAAACTAAGACAAGGTGATTTAATGTAATGCGATGTTATCCCAAGTCCTACATAGGAGAGATATAAAACATTTCATGAGTTTTTATATGGAAGAATTTGCTTAAGGGTTTGAGCCCTTTGGGCATTACACTTTTGTGTTATTGGGTGAGGACTTGGATGAATGTGGTTCTCCACACGCGCGCCGACCGACCGGACCCGGTCCAGGCTCGGGCCTTGGGCTTGTCTTGCGTAGTGCATTATCTTTTTATACAAAATACATTTAAAGAATTTTATTTATTAAATAAATAAAAATACTAGAAGATGCTCCATCATTTTTTACCCCGACATTTTCCTCCCACGCTCCCTTTATTCCCTCCGCGTTTTCCTCCACTTTTGCAGATTTTCCTCAAAGCTATTTTTTGGTCTCCACTTTATCCTTTTAAACGGTTCAAAAATATTTTCAAAATATATACACCAAGAAAAGAAGAAAAGAGAGAGAGACTATCTATTTACAAAAATTATTTTTCCGGCAGAAAATTTTTTAACCTCCGACAGTAAATTATTTTCCGATCCCGAGCAAATAAAAAGAGTGTTATTGTCGAGCGATCGAAAAAAGGTGCAAATCGATCGTACAGAGAGTTTCTGAGCTGTTTTTCATCCTGGGGACGACGTGGCATAATCAGAACTGCTAGCACAATTCCGGGCAGAGCCGCGAAACGTCTTAAAGAGAGCGACTTAGTCCGCGACTCAACCCGGTGTACTCTCTACCTTGTCTATTTCATTTCTGCAGTTCATATTTTTCAACAATTTTAAGACATGTTCTTATCTGCTATTTTTTGTATAACTGTTGTCATGGCTAATGAACATAATCAAGCTGCTGCTTCTGGTTCATTGAATCAACCTTTTAAATTTGAGGGTCTGCACTTTAGGAGGTGGAAACAAAAAATGTTTTTTTATTTAACTCTTAAGAAGGTGGAATCTACTTGTGTTTCTGAAAAAACCCACCTTCCCTGGTCCAATTTCTGAGGCAGATCATAAGACTCTCAAAACTTGGGAAGACAATGATTATGCATGTAGAAATCTAATCTTGAATGCTCTTCATGACGAGCTTTATGATGTTTACCTCCCGTGCAAGGCTGGTGGGTAGATACTGGCGCCTCTCGTCATGTCTGCTATGATCGTACTTTATTTAAGACCTATTCTGATGCTGTTGATAAGAAAGTGTTGTTGGGTGATTCCCACACCACTAATGTTGCTGGGACGGGTGATGTCGAGTTGAAATTCACTTCTGGAAAGACTGTCATCCTTAAGGATGTTCTGCATACTCCAGAAAATAGGAAGAATCTTGTTTCGAGTTACATCCTTAATAAAGCTGGATTTGTTCAAACTATTGGGGCAGATTTGTTTACTCTTACTAAGAATGGTGTATTTGTGGGGAAGGGTTATGCTTGTGATGGGATGTTTAAGTTGAATGTTGATGTTAATAAAATTGTTTCTAGTTCTGCTTATATGATTTGTTCATTTAATGTGTGGCATGCTAGACTCTGTCATGTTAATAAGCGCCTTATTAAGAACATGAGTAAACTGAAAATTATTCCCCCCTTATCATTAAATGATTTCGAAAAATGTGAATTCTGTAGCCAAGCAAAGATTACTAAAACACCTCACAAATCTGTTTTAAGAGAAACTGAACCTTTTGAATTAATTCACTCGGATATTTGTGAATTTGATGGTGTTTTAACGAGAAATGAAAAAAGGTATTTTATTACTTTTATTGATGATAATTCGGATTTTTCCTATATTTACCTTATGAAAAATAAAAGTGAAGCAATAGATATGTTTAAAATATTTTCTACAGAAATTGAAAATCAGTTTAATAAGAAAATAAAAAGATTTCGGAGTGATAGAGGAATCGAATATGATTCAACTAATTTTAAAAATCTCTATACTTCACTTGGTATCATTTATGAGACGACTGCTCCATATTCACCTGAAATGAATGGAAAAGCCGAAAGGAAAAATAGAACGTTTGTCGAATTAATTGTTGCTACGCTACTAAATTCAGGGGCTGCCTCACATTGGTGGGGAGAGATTTTATTAACCATTTGTCACATTCTTAATAGGGTGCTTAAGATTAAATCTAATTTATCCCCCTATGAGATTTTAAATAATAAAAGGCCCAATATTTCTTATTTACGGGTTTGGGGGTGTCTTTCTTACGTACGTATTCCTAATCCTAAAAGATCTAAGCTTGCTAGTAGAGCTTATGAATGTGCTTTTATCGGATATGCAATTAATAGTAAGGCCTATAGATTTTATGATTTGAAAAATCATGTTATTATTGAATCTAATGACGTAGACTTTTTTGAAGATAAATTTCCTTTTAAATTGAAGAATAGTGGGGGTAGCTCACTACCTTCTAGCTCTATTTTACCTACCAGTACCGTGCACCATGATACATCAATTGAACCTAGGAAAAGTAAAAGAGTTAGAACCGCTAAAGACTTTGGGCCTGATTTTTATACATACACTTTAGAAGAGGATCCATCCAGTATTCAAGAAGCGCTATCTTCTTTAGATGCTGATCTTTGGCAAGAAGCCATTAACGATGAAATGGATTCCTTAGAATCAAATAGAACTTGGCATCTAGTAGACCTTCCTCCTGCTTGTAAGACTATAGGCTGTAAGTGGATACTTAAGAAGAAATTAAAACCTGATGGGACTGTTGACAAATACAAAGCCCGTTTAGTTGTCAAGGGTTATAGACAACGTGAAAATGTAGATTTCTTTGATACTCATTCTCCCGTTATTAGAATTACGTCTATACGTGTTTTGATTGCCCTGGCTTCATTGCATGATCTTGTTGTGCATCAAATGGATGTTAAAACCGCTTTCCTTAATGGAGAATTAGAAGAAGAAATTTACATGGAACAACCTGAAGGATTCATTATTACAGGCCAAGAACAAAAAGTATGCAAATTAGATAAATCCCTTTATGGTTTGAAACAGGCTCCTAAGCAATGGCATGAGAAATTTGATGAATTGATTATTGCAAATGGTTTTAGAATTAATGAAAGTGATAAATGCATTTATTATAAGACTGAGAATAATGCTTGCACTATTATATATTTATATGTTGATGACTTGCTTATTTTTGGTTCTAATATCCATGTTGTTAATTATGTGAAATCCATGCTATGTGAAAATTTTGATATGAAGGATTTGGGAGAAGCCAATGTAATTTTGGGGATTAAAATTACTAGGACGGAAAAGGGACTTTCTCTGGATCAATCTCATTACATTGAGAAGATTCTAAGGAAATATAATTACTCAGATTGTAAACCAGCATGTACACCATATGATCCTAGTGTGAAGTTGTTCAAGAACACTGGAGACAGTGTTAGACAAACTGAGTATGCGAGCATCATTGGTAGCCTTCGATACGCTACTGATTGCACTAGGCCCGATATTGCTTATGCAGTGGGGGTACTATGTAGGTTTACTAGCAGTCCTAGTATGGAGCATTGGCATGCTATTGAGAGGGTCATGCGTTATCTAAAAAGAACCATGGACCTAAAGTTACACTATCAAAAGTTTCCCGCTGTCCTAGAAGGATATAGCGATGCTGACTGGAATACCCTGTCAGAAGATTCCAAGGCCACAAGTGGATATATTTTCAGCATTGCTGGAGGTGCAGTTTCTTGGAAATCCAAGAAACAGACCATTTTGGCCCAGTCTACGATGGAGTCTGAGATGATAGCACTAGTTGCTGCTAGTGAAGAAGCAAGCTGGCTGAGAAGCTTTCTTGCAGATACCCCTCTATGGGAGAGACCGATATCAGCTGTCCTTATCCACTGCGATAGTACCGCGGCTATTGCAAAAGTTCAGAACCGTTACTATAACGGTAAGAAACGACATATTCGTCGTAAACACAGCACAGTTAGAGAGTTACTCTCCAAAGGTGCTGTAAGAGTGGATTATGTGCGGTCTGAGAAAAATTTGGCTGATCCTTTGACGAAAGGACTAACGAGAGAGAAGGTGCTTAACACCTCGAAAGGGATGGGATTAACGCCCAATGAGATTTAAGTCACTGTAATGGTAACCCAACCTATGGACTGGAGATCCCAAGAAATAGGTTCAAAGGGTAAACAACAAGTTACAAGTGATACTTTAGAAATCATGTAGTATTATTTCATCCCTATAGAGCATGATATCTTGAAGCGACGAAAAGGTTGAGCATTTGCTCTTAATGAGTTCTATAGCTCTATGTGGAGTGGGGTACCGATGCTACAAGAGTACTCTTGATAGACTCACCTATGTGAATGTGGAAGAGAGGTCACTTCCTATGGAATTTTGGGCAAATTCTCTAGAGCATTCACTAACCGGGATATAAGCACATGGCCATAACGTGCTGGCTTTTGGACTACACTCTTGGGGGTAGTGTGTGTTGTGATTGTCAGAGATATAGTTCAAAACTACGAGTTACTCTAGTATAGTCTGAAACACAAACACTACGTAAAGGTTCAAATTGAAAAAATACCTTTACTTATGCACTGTCCTATGGGATATGCTCGATGAAGAAGTTTTTCCTAAAATACAAGTGGGGGATTGTTGGAGTTTTTGTGTATTTAGAGAAAAATAAAACCAAGACAAGGTGATTTAATGTAATGTGATGTTATCCCAAGTCCCACATAGGAGAAATATAAAACCTTTCATGGGTTTTTATATGGAAGAATTTGCTTAAGGGCTTGAGCCCTTTGGGCATTACACTTTTGTGTTATTGGGTGAGGACTTAGATGAATGTGGTTCTCCACACGCGCGCCGATCGACCGACCCGACCCGGTCCGGTCCGGTCTCGGGCTCGGGCTTTGGGCTTTGGGCTTGTCTTGCGTAGTGTATTATCTTTTTATACAAAATACATTTAAAGAATTTTATTTATTAAATAAATAAAAATACTAGAAGATGCTCCATCATTTTTTACCCCGACATTTTCCTCCCACGCTCCCTTTATTCCCTCCGCGTTTTCCTCTACTTTTGCGGATTTTCCTCAAAGCTGTTTTTTGGTCTCCACTTTATCCTTTTAAACGGTTCAAAAATATTTTCAAAATATATACACCAAGAAAAGAAGAAAAGAGAGAGAGACTATCTATTTACAAAAATTATTTTTCCGGCAGAAAAATTTTTAGCCTCCGGCAGTAAATTATTTTTCGATCCCGAGCAAATAAAAAAAGTGTTATTGTCGAGCGATCGAAAAAAGGTGCAAATCGATCGTACAGAGAGTTTCTGGGCTGTTTTATCCTAGGGACGGCGTGGCATAATCAGAACTGCTAGCACAATTCCGGGCAGAGCCGCGAAACGTCTTAAAGAGAGCGACTTAGTCCGCGACTCAACCCGGTGTACTCTCTACCTTGTCTATTTCATTTCTGCAATTCATATTTTCCAACAAAAAATGAATACAGTTCCTAAATATTCTTGTAAAATAATTATTGATGATTTTACTTTGAATTTTTTTTATTTTTTTCCCATATTTAATGTATTTTTCCCGTGTTTAATGAAAAATATGATTCATGTTTAAGGAAATTACACATAGTGTGCTATCGTCTAGATAGAATATGTATTAGGAATTTTACTGTGTAAATTATGTATCATGGGTCATAATGGGCTTCCTTGTAAACCCTATTTACTATTGTATTTGTACCCTATTTAAAGAGCTCATCTAATAAAGAATGGAGTAGAGTTATTCCTACAACACGTTATCAGCACGCTTAGAGCTAACAACCCTAATTCTAAGAAAACCCTAGCCGCCAATCTCATTACCACTAGTCTCTTCTCTTATCGCTCAACCTTTAAGGTATGTTTTAATTACAAATATTGATTAAAATATTGTAGATTGTTAGTGCATTAATCTTGCTTCACAAATAATTTACACACTTATTGAACAATCTGCTTGTTAATATATATACTATTTTCGTTAATATATATATATATATATATATGTAAGTCATATGTTAATATATATGTACATATGTGAGATTTGCTTATACTGTTTACCCATGATTAAGCATTATATACACACATGGATTATTTAAGTTTTGCTAACTTGATTCTCACCATGCCCCACCGTCAAGATTTTTTTTTAGGTCTTAATAAAGCTTATTAATTTTCCGACCATACACGGCATACTGTTTCGATTTTTTTAGGGTTAGATATATATGTAATGTTCTCTGCGTTAAAAACAGTTTTTTATATTTAATTAATTTTCTGTTTTACATAAAAATAGTTTTTATCTAATTAAATTTCTGTTTTATCTTAAAAACAGTTTCTATTTAATTAAATTTCTGTTTTATCTTAAAAACAGTTTTTATATTTAATTAATTTTCTGTTTTACATAAAAACAGTTTTTATCTAATTAAATTTCTATTTTATCTTAAAAAACAGTTTTTATTTAATTAAATTTTTGTTTTATCTTAAAAAACAGTTTTTGTTTTAATTACCAATTATGCCCTATAGAATCCATGTATATATGTGAACCAAATTTTGTAAATCTATCATTGAGATTCATCTACATGTAATTATATATAGATTGTATATATATTTATAGTTTATGTAAATGTGAAACCTCCTTTGTGTATATATATACTTAAGGATTTAATATATATATATATGGATTTGTTTCTAATGCAAAAGAACAGTTTGATTTGATGTGAATTTGAATTCCACCACCATATATTGATCACTCTGTAGCCAAAATTTACACAATATTATGCATGCTATATTTGGGATGGACTAATTAATTTTATAATTGCTATAGTTATGGTAAATCAGCCCGCTAAGAAAATTAGAATATTACATATATTCTTAATTGTTTTATTTAGTATGTTATAAATTGAAAGTTGTCATGATAATGAAAGTTCATGCGCATTATAATTACTATGATAAAGTATTTTCATATAGCATCGAAATGTGACCATTATAGATCTTGGTTTTGAAATCTAATTCATATTCCTGAAAAATAACTAATATGGATGTACTCATAACTGTGCAATATTTTTTTTTTAAGATAGCCGACCCAACTCGATCCGAATTTGACATTTTGGATTCAGAAGGACTTGAGTACCATCGGTAGGTTTCTAATGTAGAAACCGCTTTTGTGGCTAAAGAATATTCTGCCACACTTGCTGACCCCAAAGACCCCACAGACAATGGACCGTCTGACAAGGTGAAAGAAAATGCATTAATGTTTCTAAGAAAACATATTGACCCCAGCCTACATTGAGAGTACCTTCAGTTGAAGACACCTAAAGAATTACGGGATGCCCTTAAGGGACGTTTTGGGAACATTCATGACACTTTGCTCCCAGAATTGACCGTTCAGTGGAATGAAATCCGCTTGCTTGATTATAAAAGGGTTAATGACTTCAACAAGGACATGCTGCGCCTAAAGGCACGTCTTAACTTCTGTGAAAAGGATCTCACAGAAGATGATATGATTCAGAAGACACTTTCCACTTTTCCTACTTCAGCACTTATACTAGCGAACTAGTATAGGCTCGAGTATAATAACAAAAGAATCACAAGATTCAATAAGCTGATCAACCTACTGCAAGTGGCTGAAAGGCATAATGAGGTTCTTTTGAATAACAATGTCAGGCCCGTCGGGACAAAGAAAATTTATGAGGCTAACTATGGTAAGATGAACAGTGGAAAGAACCCCAATGCAAGGGGTTGGACTTGTTGATCCCTACTCACGTGGCAACAAGGCACAACGTGGAAAGGGACGTGGGAGTCGTGGTGCGGGTCGTGGAGGCTCTTCTAAAGTATGGAGAAGAAATGATAATATTGGACCTAGTGGTCAAGAAAACAAGGTGAAAAATGCACCTAACAATCTTCCGGTCAAAAAGAAAAGAGTTGGCGACGAGCCATGTTATAGGTGTGGAGTTGCTGGGCATTGGTACAAGAACTGCCATGCGAGTGCTAAAGTAGCAACCAGTTACAAGAGATATCGAGAATCTAAAGAACAAGAATCTCACTTTATGAACGAAGAAGACAATGACACTTATGCCAACTTCATAATCGCAGACATTAGTGGCAAGAAGGACTTTGCTCAGTCAATGGATGCACCCGATTTTGACTGATCTACTTTATTCACTTTATTTTTTCAGAAGTAGTTGAACAAGCATATTGCCTAATTTTTAATTAGACTATGCTTTTGTCTTAAAGTTTATGTTGATTTGATGGATTAGATTTCTAAACAAGATACTGGATTGATTACTGTTAGTTTTATTCGAATTCTATTCTAAAGTAATTGAATTTGTTTATTTTATTACTACATAGTTCGAAATTTATACTCGATTTCGTTACTGTAAAAATGAATCGATGATAACTTTAATAATTGGTTGATAGTGAGAACACTATAACCATACAATGAAAGTGGCAATTAATAACCTATAATACCTATGTGACTATGATGATTAAATCATCATAAGAGCAAATAACTGCTCAACCATTTTGTTACTAAAATGGTGTTTACAGCCACATACGCTCTATATGCACACAGAGCGACCCGAACTTTGTTAATGATATTCATACCAACAGTAATCATACCAAAAAAAATGTAAGAATGGAACAAAAATATATTTATTTTACTTCTAAACAAAAGTGTAAAGAAACACATTTTAAAGAAACTTATGAGTCATTCTAGTGGAATGTACCCCACTAAGCTAAGGATTGTCAAATCCTATGATGTCCTTAACAATGTACCGTGGGACATAAACTCATACAGGCTTTGGCATGCTTGCCTAGTGCACCTTGGTCATGATAATCCATGAGTTAAAGTATTTACACGGATATCCCTTCTTTTGAGTGACAAATAAATGGGATAAAACTTCAACACATTGTAACGTGTTGATACTAGTAATGCTCAAAAGTAATTCTTGATTTTCGAAGTATTGAAAGCCATATCCCCCTTCCCATTATGCCTAATTGACCATGTCAAAGGAACGACACTCCATTTTTCAAAGCCTGCTCTTTAGCAAAAATAAGATCGAGACCTTCTTATGCTAAAGATATAAAATAAAATATACCATTCTTACAATATATATTTGTAGATAAATCCATCCAGAGTGCGGAACCATTCAAAGTACTTTATGGATCTGGTGGATAATTCGACATTCTGGTCACATGTCGAATAATCGTCTACAAGAAATGCTGCATTTACAAACCTCTTAGCACATATTATACGCTTAAGGGCTCACCACCCTGATTACTGTACCATGTCTATAAGACTCGATAAAGCTGGAGGGTTTACATCAAAAGTACTTGATGATCATTGCATAAAATCGAAATAAAGAACCCCGTTTCTCATGTGCATACGCAAAAAGGTCTCACAAAAAGTAACCATCAAAAGGATATAGATGGTAGATAGGGCATTGGTTATGCGCACTGTATTGCCTATGTATGTCCGAGAATTATGTAATATTGTATGCAGCTTTACTTATTTGTTTCAAAGTTCAATATTAGACAACTTATATGTGTACCAGTTGGTAACTAGATATTAGCCTGATATTTTATGCATATGTGCCGATTGCGCCCCCACAGCGCACCAAACTGGGCTCGCTGAAACAATTAAGTATTAACGTTGGATATGAATTCTTAACGATAATCCGCTATTTGGAATCCTTGTCAATTGATCTCTTTACTGCTAAGAATTGCGGATTGTCACTTTGATGAGACAGTCTTCCTGTCGTTAGGGGGAGATAGAAAAAGAAATTTTCAAGGGAACGACATGAATTGTTGTGGTTCCCACTCTATCTCATCTTGATCCCCACGCACATCACAATGTATAGTGAAGTGAAAAAGAATAATCGATCTTGAAAATATAACAGATTCGATGCCTGATACATTTACTGATATCGAAAAGTGACGAGATCAAACATACTAGCTGCAATATGCCTGAAAGGTTATAAGTCCCCAACAAGGGCACAGTGTCGCAGAAAGAGACAATACAACTATACTTAGTGGAGGTGTGGTTGAGGCCATGGCTCCTTAAAAGGAATAAAAGGAGGCCATTTGGTTCGACAAACACTCACACCAAAGAAGAGGTGGAGTAAGGCACAAATTAATCAATTAAACATTAATGTAAAAGTCCCTTTTATGAGATTATCTCTGATTATACTTATGTCCATGAATCAATACTGGGGGACGCCCCGAAGTTATAATGATTCTAGAGAATAAATAAATCTCAATGGGTTAAGGGATGGCGTATGAATTAATGGATGCATTAATGATACACTGTTGCTCAAGGAATCAAAGAGCACGATGATGTTGAACCTCGCTCTATTGCAAAATGTCAATAAAGGGCAAAATTGGCCTAAATGAAAACAAGCAATCCAGATAGAATTAGATTCCCTGGCAAAGAGACAGGTATTTGGTTCGGTAGTGCTAACCGCGCCAAGTGTAAAGCCTGTAGGACATAGACAATTATTTGCCATAAAGCGTAAATGAAAAAAGGAAGTTCTAAAGTAAAAGACTCACCTTATGGCGCAAGGTTTCACACAGACGCTTTGGAATTGCTTAAACATTATAACATTCCGCTACTTAGTTAGTTTGGTAGTTTTCGAAGGACTGAAAATGCAGCTCATGGATATGGTTACTACATATCTCTAAGGGGATCTTGATTCAGAGATATATACGAAAGTGCCTGATGGCCTTATATTACCCAAGTCAAGTGACTCTAAACCACGGAGTGGGTTTGCAATTAGGTTGAAACGCTCACTTTACAGATTAAAACAATTCGGACGGATGTGGTATACCCGTCTAAGTGACTACTTGATTGGGAAGGGATATAAGAACGATGAATTATGCCCATGCGTATTCATAAAGAAAACAAGTTCCGGATTCGTAATTGTAGCTGTATATGTCGATGATATGAACATAATAGATACTCTTGATGAAATAAGAGAAACCACAAGTTACTTGAAATCCAAATTTGAGATAAAGAATCTTGGAAAAGCTCGAATTTTTGTTTAGATCTTAATCTAAAATATCGAGCTTGTGGAATACTAATCCACTAGTTTGTGTATGTTCAAAAGATAATCAGGCAATTTAACCTGGACAAAACGCATTCTGCTAGCACTCCCATGATCGGTCGAAGTTTAGATCAAAGGAAAGATCAATTTCGTATAAAGGAAGATTACGAAAATGTGTTGGGAGATGAAACTTCCTATCTAAATGCAATATGCGCATGATTGCACTTAACACAAAATACTCGACGAGACATAATATTCGCATTGAACTTGTTAGCTAGATTTAGCTCAGCGCCAACGCAGCATAATTGAACACCTAAAAAGAACCATTGGCTTGAAATTGTTCTTTCCCTACAGAGAGGAAAAAGTGTATACAACAGTAACATCTAAAGTAAATGATGATGTTAATATGGCCACCCCTACATTGAAATCCCAAACAAAATCTTGATTGATTTTGTTGATGTTGGGTATCTCTCTGGCCCATACAAAGCTCTAAGGAGAATATAGCAAACTAGTTCACCAAATCTTTTCCTAAGGCCATATTTGAAAAAGCATGTGAAAAATATAAGGGTGCTTAGGCTTTTTCAATTCTCATGATCGAAGTAATGATCAAGGGAATGTGTGAAATATGATGAAATTTTCACACATACGTTGTACTCTTTTCCTTAACCAAGGTTTATTTTTTCCCACTGGGTTTTGTTACTTGGTAAGGTTTTTTAACGAGGCAACGATACATGCATAGCTTTTCAAATTTCTTGATTAATGTAAATATCAGGGGGAGGTATAGACTTGAGGGGGAGTCTAATATCCACACGACGTTACGTTATACTCTTTTCCTTAAACCAAGATTTATTTTTCCCACGGGGTTTTGTTACTTGGTAAGGTTTTTAACGAGGTAACGATTACGTGCAGACTCTATTGATTGAAGTAAGGATCAAATGAGAATATAGACTCAATGGAGGAAGTCTAACAGGATTGTCATAATATTGTCTCTTTTCCCTTCGATCAAGGTTATTTTTCCCACAGGGTTTTTGTTACTTGACAAGGTTTTAATGAGGGCAACAAGACATGTACCATTCTATCTCCGACTCAGCACAAGGGGAGTGTTTAAGGAAATTACACATAGTGTGCTCCTATCGTCTAGATAAGAATATGTAATTAGGAATTTTACTGTGTAAATTAATGTATCATGGGCCATAATGGGGTTTCCTTGTAAAACCCTATTTTACTATTGTATTTATTTCTCCCATTTTAAAGAGCTCATCTAATAAAGAATGGAGTAGAGTTATTCCTACAACAATTCAAGAGTATTTTTTTAATTTTTTTTATTAAACCTACAAATAAAAAATATAATTAATCATTAGAAAGCTCCCCTGGATGTGATTTTTTTTCTCCTCAATTCCCAAAAGGTTGGACATGCTCTAGGTAAAAAATGTAACAAGTGGGACCGGGTGAGAAAAGTCGCGATGGAAGTCGTCCCCCTCTCTCTCTCTATTATATATATATATAATATATATTTCTTTTTCATTGCTGAACCTAGAGAGAGAAAGAGAGAGAAACTTGATTTTTCTATAAACAAAGATAACGAATTTTCATTCAATGGCCAAAAGGAAGTTTTCTGCAATGGATCAAGGTTCGTTATTGATACTTTCTATTTATTCATCTTTATATTATATATTCACTTTATTTTGGCTTCGTTTGATAGTAATATGAAAAATAAAAAAAAATAACTAATTTAAGTGTGAAGATAAAAAATAAGTTGAGGGATGTAGTGAGATTAACTCTTGCCTTTTGAATTTTTCCATGACAAAATTTTCTTTAGGTACTAGCGGAGAAAAAATTTCTACAAAATATTAAAAGAGGATGAAGGATGTTTACTCACAAAAGATGGAGAAGATCTTACCATATGCCTTAACTTATTTTCCATCTTCTCATCAAAATCAGTTGTTCTTATTTTCATTTTACATGTTACTATCAAATGGAGCCTTATTTTTCTAATTTATTATTGGGACTCAGAATCTATTGTTCTATGTGTTTTGGCTTCCTTCAAGTTTTTTAATATGGAAAAATTCATCATGAAAATGAAATACTTAAAAAATAGTGCCCTTTTATATAAACATTCATATAAAGAGATTAAATATTCTATATTACTTTAGGAAAAAAAAGGAAAGGTTTTATTTGAAACTTTGTTTTTGTATTATCTTTACTTTTTTAGTTATTTGTGTTTTCAAGGGAGATGCATATATATGTAAATAGAGTCCTAGAGCACAATCGAAATCTGTAAATGAAACCATGAAGAATATTATTTCTTGCTAAAGGAGTATTTAGGTTGGGCTTATTTTTTATTTTTTTTTTATTTACCCCTTAGAATTTATCATTTTAACATCTAAATTTAGATAGAAAAATATTGTTGTATTGCTGCTAAAGCAAATAATGTATTGGGAGTTGTATGTTACGCTTAACATGTACCATATGGTTACAGGTGAATTCAAAAGACTTTAATAAATAGAATTACCCTCAAACTTGTGATATTTATAATGTTGTTAGTTTCTAGAGTTTAATTTAACATACCTTAATATAGTCCCTACCCATTTAAGAAATATTGTGTGGTTGAGTATTGCATTTGTTATGTTCTCTGGACAAATAATAATAATAATAATAATATATAGGAAAATTGGCACCCAATTTGACTTCTACCGGCATAAAACATGAAAATATATACTCTTTTCGCTTGAGTTGGGTCGTCACTAATGATCATTCTTATCTAAGTAGATTTTTATATTATAAAAAAAATTAAAAAAATATATTTTAATAGAGTTTTTATTTATTTATTTTCATATGAGATAGAATGTGAGTTGTATAAGGAATTTACATCACCATGTCTAATGATAGAAATTTCTAAAATAATATGGCACAATCTCATTGGATATTGTTGTGAATGTTTTATTTATTTGTAAGTGCAAGAATCAAATACTAATATACCTTAGGTAAGAGTGAGATCGAATACTAAGGACCTGACAGATCACTAATTCTAATTAATTCATAATCTAACTTACAATTTTAGAGGGATGATTTATCAACAAAAAAAAAGAATAAAATAATTAATTAAAAAATATTAGGATAGCGAAGTCATATATTTGATATCATGTTCTTAATATTCATACCCAACAAATTCTATTTTTGTCTCTAATTTGGATTGACTATTAGATGAGAAAAATAAATTTAACTAAACTCAATTAATTTATAAATTTTAAGTGTTAATTCTTCTACAGTCAATCGTGCGTATAAGATCAAAACACCCACTACTAGTCAAAATCCAATTTATATCCGCTTTTAACAAATCATAAATTGAATATAACAAATCACAATGAGAATCCAATCTTAATTTTTTTTATCACTTAAAATAAGCATTTAATAAGAAGAATATTTATAACATTAAAATATTTAATTAATAGAGTCAATTGGTATAAATATGTACAATATAATCAATCAAATATATTTATCCTCGATTCTAGATAATAACCTAACCTGATATGCTTGTAATTAAATTATAATAAATAATTAAAAATTGTATAATTAAATACTTATTTAAGTACTCGTAAATAAATTAAAAAAAAGAATAATTTTAAATTAATTATAATGATTTACAAAGCATTTAAATATTAATCCAAAATTGATAACCAAGGACAAAACAAAGGCTCGGCAGAAACAAAGCATTTAATATTAATATATTGATACATCAGATATTATTAAATCCATTTATAATCTATTTTCTTCATAAATGATAAATAAGAAGGAAATTAAAGGCCATTAGAGCCCAACTTTTTTATGTTTTTCTACTTATTTAAAATATTTACTAACTATATATAAAAATTCGATCTCTTGCAATATCTTGACATATGGGATAGAAATAAAAAGAATAAAAAAATACCACCGTCTAAGGGTCTCACTTTTACCTAGGTATTTTTTAAGAGAAAACTAATTTCAACCATTAGTTATGGTTGAGAACACAACTCGTTAGGCATAATGGTACATTGACTATATTGAAAAAAAAGAAATTAGACTTTATTAAAGTTCGTACCTTTTAATCCAAAACCAATTTTGTAACGGTGGAATAGCCTCTTATTCTTACATATTGTGTTGATTTGATCCAATTTTTTGATATTGGATTTATAGTCTAAGCACACCACCCCTCACGTGTGACATAATTTTAAGCTTAACATGAGGACGGATTATATTTGGTGATGCAAAGCCTGTATAGCCTGACGCGTAATTACACACTCCTTTGAAATGTTATATTGAAGCATCTAACCCAAATAAAATTGAGACATTATAGAAAGCAATGGTCCAAGATTTTTTTTTACTACAATAGTAACAAAATTCTAGAAAAGAGTAGTGCTACTAGTTGCTTAAGTGCAAGACCAATCTTCCCCTATATTTGTTCCTAAACTTAAATTTGGGCAGAAATTTTACAAAAACTCACACTAACCCTTCTCCATCATTTCCTCATATTTGAGGAGTTCCTATAAATCTCCTTAAATTTGACAAAATGAATGAGTCCTCAAGTATTCTTGCGAATGAGTTAGACTATAAAGAGAGATTATCTTACATTAACTAAAAGAAGTAATGTTTATTTAGAAGGATAAATAGATTAATTTATTTTTTAAAATTTTGTAGATATGATCTATATACTGAATAGATTACCTCCACCAAATTTCATAAAAAACTCAACCTAGAAGTGAGTATATTGAGAAAATTGACCCAAATGCCCATTTTTTAACAAAAATAAAAATAAAAATGCACATTTTCAACTGTTGAAATTTTGGGTGATCATCTCACATACTTCTAAGTTGAATTTTTTAATAAAATTTGATAAAAATAATCTATTCATAATATAAATCATCTCTGCAAAATTCTAAAAATTAGTTTATTAATTTACCCTTCTAAATAAAAATGTTTTCTTTTTATTAAAATGAGAAAATTATTTTTTATAGTCAAACTCTTTTGCAAAATAATTATTGATGATTTTATTTTAAAAACAACCTTATTTTTTCCCATTTCTTTTTTGGTATGTTTTTTCCCACATTTAATGAAAAACACGATTCAAGAGTATTTTTTTCAAAAGTTTTTACTAAACCTACGAAAAATAGAATTAATCATTCCTTCTCCATTTTCCCCTCAAATTTCCTTCAAATATAAGAAAAAAATATAGGGAAAAAATGTAACTAGTGGGAGTAGGTGAGAAAAGTCGTCGTCCTCTCTGTCTCTCTCTCTCTACATTGCTGAACAAACACAGAGAGAGAAAATTAATTCAATGGCCAAAAGGAAGATTTCTGCACTGTATCAAGGTTCATTAGTGATACTTTCTGTTTATTCATCTTTATATATATATATTTCTCTAATTTATTATTTAAGACTCAGAATCTATTGTTGTTTGTGTTTTGGCTTCCTTCAACTTTCTTAATATGGAAAAAATTATATGAAGAGTTGGGTTATATATATATATACTTTCATCTGTTTTTAATTCGAAATTAGACTTAAACTTTGCCTAGCTTGCAGAAAATCTCAAAGAATTACATCAGGTTGGGGTTAATAAGTCAAAGAATTATGTTAAGAAATTAGCTAGACATTGTCTTCCATTTTTACATAATTCTTTCAGATTTTATTGCCTGAAGGGACATACTCTAATGAGTATGAAAGTAGGGTAATTCTAATGATTTAGCATTAAGAATAAGAGCAAAGTTGAAAAAGCCCAAATATGGAAATATTAGCATTTACTGTGAATGGAAATGCCATAAAAAATACCTGTGTTCTTGCAATATGAAGCTTCGATCCATCCATTACAATGACATTAATATAATGATTTATGGTTACAGGGTATGGCTCAACCTCATCAACATCAAGTGGAGAGTACGAAGTTTTCTTGAGTTTCAATGGCACAGACACACGAAAGGGATTCACCGATTTCCTTTACACCGATCTTGTGGGTGCCGATATTCGTACTTTTAGGGATGACAATGAACTTCGCATCGGAGAAGAGATCGGCCCTGAGCTTTTGAAAGCAATTAAGGAATCAAAAATCTCAATCCCAATTTTTTCCAAAAATTACGCCTCCAGTAAATGGTGTTTGCGTGAACTAGCACAAATAGTGGAGTGCCACACAAATGAGGGGCAAATGATTTATCCAATTTTTTACGACGTAAATCCGTATGAAGTACGACATCAAAGTGGGAGTTATGAGGATGCCTTTAGCCAGCACAAGAATAATTTGATGAAATGACAATACAAGGATGGAAGGAGGCTATGAGAAAGGTTGGACAATTGAAGGGATTGGAATTGATAAAGAAACTAATGGGTAGGCCA
>CM038464.1:82831205-83031205 GCA_021464415.1 Lonicera japonica | reverse complement strand
CTAGTCAAAAATGAGGGTAGCCGCATGGGGTAGCCGCAGGGCGTGTGGTTGGGGGCGTGCGGTTGGGGGTAGCCGCACGGGGCAGCCGCATGGGGTAGCCGCAGGGTTTGACCCCCCAGCCGTACGGCTGGCAGCCAACCGTACGGTTGGGAGCTAGCCGTACGGCTGGCTAGCCTGCGGCTGGCTCCAGATTGCCTATAAATAGTGGCCTGCTGGTTCATTCTCAGCACTTCTTCTTGCAATCTCTCTCTAGTCTATAAATTTCTGACATTTCAAGAAGCATTTAGCGAGTGTTCTGAAGAGTGTGAGTGATGGCTTTCTCGAGACTACTCTCGATTTTTGTATTCATGATGATGGGGGGGCCGCCAGAAGGAGGGGGGGCGCCGGAGCTGCTCCCGGGAGATGAGATGGAGTCGATTACGGCGATGATGGATGGGCGCTTGATCTGTGCGCCACACCACGATGACTGGGAGGGCGTGGCCTGGGAGGGGCCGCTGGGGGCAGACGGATCCCTACAGCGGGCGATGTACCGCGACATGCCACTGATCTCACTAGGAGAGGGACGAGAGTGGCTACTGATGGAGCCCGCGGCACACGAGATTCGCCGCCGTACTCGGGTATGCTCTAATTTCTGTTATTTACATGATGTGATTTTTTGAAAAAATGCAATGACATGATATGCATGAAATGTGATAAATTTAATAATTACTTGCCATAGTAAACATACTTAATATAACTAATATTTTTCTGAAAACATGTATTATCTGGTATTAACTTAAAAAAACCAATTCTAATATTGAAAACATGTGATGTGACAGAGGAGTGGACGTTGCCGTGGTATCACACGTGCCGCTCCAGAGTTGCGAGATCAGCTACCCCCGTTGGTGAGGGCGTACTTGAGCGCGACCCCATTCGGACGATTCATCGAGGTGCTGCCCGGCGGAGAGTTTCAGCGATCGGTGAGTCTGCCTTCGGTATTAGGGGAGAGATGGTGGGACACGACGCACACCTTCCATTGGAGTTGGGGAGAGATGACGCTGACCCCAGAGGACGTGTTCGTGCTGACGGGACTACCATTCGGAGGAGAGGCATTGGCGCCCAGCCCTCGGTTACGAGTCACACTAGATGGGATGGGCGAGGCGCTAGGTTGGAGGCCGAGCCGGCTGGTGGCGGATGGGATACCTCACACGGCGATGGTTCAGCACATCGAGGCAGAGAGTGAGAGGTTTGGAGATGGACCGATGACACGGCAGGAGGTCCGGCAGTTATCACGGTGCTTTCTGCTATTGATGATACATGACTTTTTCTACGCGCGTGGTGGCGACAATCTGCGATTATGGTGGCTACCTTACTTGCGACATTTCGACCAGCTGTGCACATTCGCATGGGGAGGATATGTGCTGGCGGTGCTGTACGAGTCGATGGATTTGGTGTGCCGGCATATGGAGCTTAATCATCGCGGACTGGTCACGCTTTGGGAGGTAATTACTTAAATTAAATCTCAAATTTTTCTTTTTATAAAAATCAGTTGACTATTTAAATAAAAAATTGACGGTTTTAAAAATTGTGGTTATTTGCGACAGATGTGGTTCATTGCGCATACCTATCAGGGGATCGGGCAGATCCATCTGCACCCGACCTTCGCAGACGAGTTCCCTCTCTTCAGACGGTACTACAGCGGGAACATGGTCGGGGTGTATCGATATCTGACCCCTGACGTCAGTGCGGGCGACGTCTCAGGTCTCCAGCTAGATCAGGTATGAGTTTAAATAAAACTTAAATTATTTTTGAAAAAATAAAGTTGTGTTATTTACAGTGTATGTGGCAGGTTCAGTGGAGTCCTTGGCCTGCATTCGTGACGCAGCAGTGGGGGTATGCTGATGCACTGGCGGCTGCTCGTTCAAGGCGATTGTTTTTGCACGAGTATGGCGCTGCATTCTACCTGGGGGAGCGCGTGGTGCGGCAGCACACTCCTGGGTTAGGCTTTAGAGTGCCGGCCTGGCCTCCAGCGACGATGAGGCGGCCGGGCACGCTAGCTGCAGAGGAGCGAGCGTTGTTCTTGGGAGGCGTGCCGATGGAGGGCTTGCTGGTGGAGGGAGAGTACGGGACATTCGCGCACCGTTACTTGATGAGGGAGATGAGGGGAGTTCGCGGGAGGGCGATATATGCGAGGTATGCTGCACTCGGGGGAGACCCACTATTCATCCGGGGGCAGCTCTACATCTCACAGCATGTTCCGCACCAGCCTATTCCTGCGCCGAACCGGAGGGCGAAGGGGATTGCGGATTCGGACGACGAGGATCCGCATGGAGATAGGGATGAGGAGCCACAGGTGGAGGAGGAAGAGGAGGATGGAGGGTCGGAGGAGGTGCCTCTGGGAGGGGGCAATGGTGGGGCATCCCCAGTTGGACCAAGTGGGGGAGTGGCTGAGGAGCCGGCTGTCGCAGTCTCACCTGGGCGAGGTAGGGCCACACGGGGTGGGAGGAGTCCAGTCGGAGGACGGAGCCCGGTATCGAGGCCGCCTATCCCACCAGCCATGGCGGGGAGGACACCGCAGTTGTCGTCGGAGGATATGCGGCAGATGCTGGAGTCAGCGCAGGCCCCCGAGGGACGCGGGTCGATGTCGGGATCATCGCCTGTATATGGGCCGGGAGACATGGATTGGGCTCAGCACGTGTCCTTCTCGCCGTTGCTGCGTACTCCTGTTGGGTCGCCGGGTGCCGGGTCAGTGGGGCTGAGGCCGTATTCACTATCTACCCCTTCGTCAGGAGCTGCTCGCGGTATCGTCTTCCGGGAGTTGGGAGAGAGGGAGGCGCAGTTGGGGGCGGAGGCAGGTATAGGACAGGTACCGGTAGGCGAGGCTGGCGACAAAGGGAAGGGGAAGGCAGTGGCGCCCGAGTCAGAGACAGGAGAGGATACCGGGGAGGACATTCCCCCTGTGGGCGGAGCTAGTGGAGCCGGTCCGTCGCAGGCTCCGGCGGGTGGGGCGTTGGCGTCTTACTCGATCCCAGAGTACCCCCGCGATATACCATACGTGGATCTTGGTCTACCCAAACAATACCGGATCCCTGATGTACCGGTAAGCGATGATCGGATGGGGGCTCTAGCACACGTCTCTGGCGATGAGGTAAGGTTTCTTCTCTTCTAAAAAGTTTAGTACAAGTGTTGGTTTATGAAATGGTACTGACTGGTAATTTGGTTTTAGCAGAGAGGTTCATTCCTACTTCGCGAGGTGGCTGAGTTGCTGAAGAGCTACTTTAACGCGTATGGACTGCTGGCGTTTGCGGCTCCTCTCCCGATGGAGTATATGGGGCGGTATAGCAGGCGCTTGGCGGGAGATACATCTGCTACCTACAATCCTTCTCGCTCGCGGTCCCGGTCGGTGGCGCCTTCCCATTCGGTCCAGCAGTCGAGGCGCACCTCTCGGCTTGCTCCTTCTTATCATGGCGAGGGCCGTGCAGCTTCGGAGAGTCCCGCGGAGGGAGCTGGAGAGACAGAGGCGAAACGACCGCGCACGATGGATCCTCCCCAGCGTTGATGGTTTGAGCGTTTGTTAGATTTTATTTAGAAAAAACATTTTAATTTAAGTTGTTAATTTAGTTGTAATTTTGGTTTTAAAGAAGACTTTACTTATTTGAGTAGTTAATTTAAATGTTGATTTATCAGTACAATTGGCTTAATTTATTATGAATGAAATATTTGCGTTCTTTGGAGAAAACTTGTTTGTGGTGTTAAAAGTTAGAAAATTTATTGCGAATGTGGTTTGGGAGAAAAAGGTTATATATTATTTTGGCGAAAATCATTATGAACTTGATTAAAACAGAATGATTAATTATCTAAGTTGGCGAAACATATCATAAATGAGTGCGAAAGAGATTAATTACAAAAATAATTAAGTACGCGTGTTGGCAAGTGATTATTAAATTTATATGTATGCAAATGATGGATCGTTCTTTCTGAATAAAGTCTGGCAACATTCATATCATGATGTATTGTGAAGGAAATTTTGAAAAAAAACCAAGATTTTTGACTAAGGGGGAGAACCAACCGCACGCCCCACCCGCAAGGGGTAGCCGTACGGTTGGGAGGCAACCGTACGGTTGGCACCTAGCCGTACGGTTGGCAGCCAGCCGTACGGTTGGCAGCCAGTCGTACGGTTGGCCTGTGCAATCTTGCTATAAAAGAGCGCGAATTTGTCCTTTTTCCTCACCCAAAACACTATTCACTCTATCCTTCTATCCTAAAAGTAGATTGCCTTTTCTTCTGCGGTCATGTCTAGCTTTCTTTCTCATGATGCCTTTTCCCTTCTATCTGATTTTGTATCTCTGTCCGAGGCCGACTGCGGTCTCAACTGGGGCGATCTGAGCCATTTGCACCGTTGGTGTTCCCATGACATTAATTTTTCTTTCTTGCTTGGTATTGCTGAGTTCTGGGATGCTGACGATCACTGCTTCCGTATCGGGTTAGACGAGCTCTGTCCGACAATCGAGGAGTTTACCTTGTTGATGCGCCAGGACCTCTCATGGCCGTTGGCGTCTTTGCGGGATTCTAGGAGCCCTCGGGTCATGCTAGCAGAGTTTCTGGGTTTACGAGAGAGTGAGTGCCGGGCCATGATTGTAGACGGTCGGCTTCACCTACGTCGCCTGGCTGATTTCTTCATGCAGCACGGTGATGATCCGGCCTATTATTCAGGTCGTACTGCTGCTTGTATGCTATTTACCTTTTCTCAGATGCTTTTAGTTACTGATGATGCTGTCATGGTTGATCCTTTGATTATTCGGGTTGTGTCTGAGGCTAGGCGTGGCCATTTGGTGACTCCCATCTTACTGGCGGAGACACTAAATGGACTAGATGCTGTGGTTCAGTTACGACTTACTCACTTTCGAGGTAGCCCCTATCTGCTGTATATGTGGGTTACTGAGAGGTTTAGGTATCTGGGGACTCGACTTCCCTGGGATTCTCGGCACTTTTTCCTTCGCCCCGATTATGCCTTGTTCCAGCGTTTGTCATCTTATGACTGGGCGGTCCGTTTTTCGGAGTCGTCTATGTCGATTCGTTGGGATATCCCATGGTGGCGTATGAGGACTATGATTGTCAGTATGGGTGGGCAGAACTTTCTCCGATTCCGTGGTTTACGAGAGACATCGTTCTACATACCCAGCCGGTTGACTAGACAGTTTGGTCTTCCTCTGAGTATACCCCTCCCGTTGAGGGATTTTTCTTCGGTTGCCCTGCCGATTACCTCGAGGCTGGATACGACCTTACGAGGTCTTTGGTCTTACCCGCTTTGTCCGAAGGTTCCATGGGGGAGAGTTTGGCACTACCCAAGTGGCCCGATCTGACGTTGTACTGCACATTTGGCGTCGAGTTCGTCAGACCATCGAGCACGAGCCTATGATGATGCGGTGGTTTCGGTTTGCGAATGCGCATGTGACGGAGGAGACGGTACTTGCTTCGTATCAGACCATGGACCGAGAGAGGATCTTATATTCCGCCTCTGACTGATGGTTTGGCTGGTTAGGTTAGGTTTGGTGTATTGCTTCTTTATGAAAGCTTTTTGTAGGAAGATTATGTAGGAGCTTGATGTATGTAGGTTATTTTTGTATGAAAGGACTTTGATTATATATATGGAAAATCTCTTTCTGCCTTGCTTTTGCTTCCAAACGGATGAATCTTATTTTGATGAATAGACCGGGCCTGCCATTCAGGTTGCCTACGTTTCCCCAGTTACACACATTTTTTTTTTTTTTTTTTTTTTTTTTTTTTTTTTTTTTTTTTTTTTTTTTGGGGCTCAGGTCTCCGTAGTTCATGTATACAACTTTTACTGATAATACTTCTTCAGCCGATCGAGGTTGACAGGTGAGTTTAACTCTTGGCCATCAATGTCAGTAAGGAAAACGGCACCCCCGGATAGTATCTTAGTAACAATGTAAGGGCCTGTCCATTTTGGCGAAAATTTTCCACGTGGGTCTCGAGCCGGCTCGCGAATCTCTTTGAGTATTAAGTCTCCAACTACGATATCTCTCTCTCGGATTTTCTTATTAAATGCTTTTGCAACACGCTTTTGGTACCCCTGATGTTGATAGGAGGCTTTCAATCGTTTTTCATCAATCATTGCCAATTCTTCATACCGAGCTTTTATCCAATCACTTTCGGTGATCTGATTTTCCAAGACAACCCTTAAAGAAGGTATTTCCATTTCCACTGGCAGAACTGCTTCCATTCCGTATGTGAGGGAGAAAGGTGTAGACCCCGTTGATACTCGTTCAGTGGTCCGATATCCCCAAAGTGCATACGGGAGTTTTTCGGGCCAATCTCTGCCGGATTTTACCATCTTGCTAATGATGTTCTTTAAATTCTTGTTGGCAGCCTCAACAGCCCCATTAGTTTGTGGACGGTACGGGGAAGATTTGTGGCGTTTGATCCCATATTCTTCCATAATCTCATTGGCTTCACCCTCAAAATGCGTACCATTATCGGATATGATCTCATGTGGTACCCCATATCGGCATATGATGTTATGTCGGATGAACCGTGCCACTTTCCGGGCATTCAAATCCTTGTAAGATTCTGCTTCAACCCATTTGGTGAAGTAGTCGATAGCGACCAGAATGTATTCATGCCCATTGCTTCCCTTTGGAGAAATCTTACCAATTATGTCGATACCCCAGATGGAAAACGGCCAAGGAGATGTCATGGGATATAATTCTTTCGGTGGGAGCTTCTGTGCCTTGGCATATATCTGACATTGGTGACACCCTTTGACGTAGTCAAAACAATCTTTTTGCATTGTTAACCAGTAATACCCTTGGCGAACTATCTTTCGTGCCAATGTGTGGCCGCTCATATGTGGACCACACTCTCCACTGTGGATTTGTTCCATCATTGCTCGGGACTTTTCCTCATTGAGGCATTGAAGGTGTATACCGTCATCATTTCTTCGGTATAATTTTCCTGCGCAAATAATAAACCGGGATGCAAGACGGCGAAGCGTGACTCGAGTGGTTTTGTCAGCATGTGATGGGTATTCATTATGCTTGAGTAATTGCCAGATATCGTAGTACCAAACATTCTTGTCGATCTCATTTCCACATTCGACGTCGAGTGATAGGCAAAATACCGGATTTATCCGCTTCTGAATTTGAATCTGAATTTCCTCTTTCTCCCCCGGAATTTCAATCATCGAGGCTAGAGTGGCCAATGCATCGGCAAAATTGTTCTGTGTTCTTGGGATGTAGAAGAACTCAATACAGTCAAATTTCTCCGAAGTTTCTTCGAGTTGGGCTAAAAAAGGCATGAGTTTCTCCTCTTTGATCTTCCACTTCTTCAGTATCTGATGGATAATTAGGGCAGAGTCCCCAAATACCTGAATTTTACGGACCCCTTTCTGCAAAGCAATTTCTAACCCGACAATGCAAGCCTCGTATTCTGCGATGTTGTTAGTACAGGGAAATTCCAAACGGAAGGACATAGGGGCATGGGTCTGATCTGGAGAAATTAACAGGATCCCGATTCCATTCCCATTTCGATTACAAGCACCATCGAAGTACATTTTCCATTCATTATCTTTCGTGATCTCCATGATACCCTCGTCGGGAAATTCGAATTCTTGTAGTTCGATGTCGATGATAGGATTCGCAGCTAAGTGATCCGCTATGACTTGTCCTTTAACCGCTTTTTGGGTTATGTATGAGATGTCAAATTCTGATAGCAAAAACACCCATTTAGCCATTCTGTTGGTCAGTACAGGTTTCTCGAACAAGTATCGCAAGGGATCCAGGCGAGAGATCAAGATTACCGAGAAAACCAACATGTAATGCCGTAGCTTTTGAGTGGCCCAAACCAAGGAAGCACAGGATTTCTCTAACGGTGTGTAATTTTGTTCTCCCGGAGAAAGCTTTTTGCTGAGATAATATATTGCTTGTTCGGTCTTTGTCTTCAACAAATGTTGAGCTAACATTGCCCCTACCGAAGAATTGTTGACTGACATGTATAATATCAGCGGAATGCCCACTCGAGGAGGTGCTAGGATTGGTGGGTTGGACAAATATTGTTTTATCTTCTCAAATGCTTCTTGGCATTGTTCGTTCCATTGCCCATCTGAACTCTTTTGAAGTAGCTTGAAAATTGGCTCACATGTTTGAGTCAACTGTGAAATAAATCTGCTGATGAACTGTAATCTTCCGAGGAAACCCCGTATTTCTTTTTCGGTTTTAGGGGCTGGCATTTCTTGAATAGCTTTAACCTTTGCTGGATCAACCTCGATTCCCTTTCGGCTAACTATATACCCCAGCATCTTGCCTTTGGTGACCCCGAATACACATTTCTGAGGATTCAAACGCATTTGAAATTGCATAAGCCGCTCAAAGAAGACACGCAGAGTTTCCACATGACTTGCCCGATCTAAGGATTTGATGATCATGTCGTCGACATACACTTCTACTTCCTTATGTATCATATCATGGAATAGAGTTGTTGCGGCTCGCTGATATGTGGCCCGGCATTTTTCAACCCAAATGGCATGACGGTGTAACAATAAGTACCCCATGGCGTGATGAAGGCTGTTTTTTCCTGATGGTCAGGATGCATTTTGATTTGATTATACCCAGCAAATCCGTCAACGAACGATTTTAAAGCATGATTTGCAGTGTTATCAACAATGAGATCAATATTGGGCAGTGGAAAATCATCTTTTGGACATGCAGCATTTAAATTGCGATAATCGACACAAACCCGTACCTTGCCATTGGCTTTCGGTACCGGCACCACGTTGGCCAGCCAAGTAGGGTATTCAACAACTCGTATGAATCCGACATCCAATTGTTTTGTGACCTCTTCCTTTACCTTGAGTGACCACTCAGGTACTAGTTTCCTTAACTTTTGCTTGATGGGTTTACATTCGGGTTTAGTGTGTATTTCATGCATCACAATGTTGGCATCTAAACCCGGCATATCAGCGTATGACCAAGCGAAAACATTAACAAACTTTTTCAACAAATTTTCTAAGTCTGTTTTTTCATCATGGCTTAATTCGGCCCCAATTTTTATCTCTTTTTTGTCTTCCTTTGTTCCCAAATTTATTGTGACCGTGTCCCCTTCCATAGGTTGTATTCTTTGTTCATCATTTAAATTTTCATTCATACTTTCAACATCACAAGAATCAAAGTAAGGGGAAACATTGGCAATTTTATTGATAGAAATATCCTTTGGTACAGATAACATACATTCTAAATTTCGTACATTTTTATCAACATTCCTTTCTCTTTTCTTCTTCCATTCTTCCACGGGACGTATAAGGTGTACAGGATCCCGAGACAGTCTTCCTCAATTGCCATAACCTCAAACATGTCGCCCAGCATATCTTCCTCTTCAAGTGGTTCGACAGGTGGCCGGGTGATCTTTAACCGAGACGAAAAAGTGTGAGTAAACCCTTCACTGATATACAAGTCTTCTTCAAAAAAGATTTCTAACCCTGGTTGTCGCTTGCCTTCCTCGTTTACCCATGGTTCCTGAAACCCGCAGTAAGGAAAGTTTTCCCCCTCTTTTATAAACCACCCGTTTAACGAACTATCGGCGGATACGGTGCTCTTCATCCGGCTAACATTTCCCATATACCCCAATCCAGCGAAAGGACTCGGTTGTTGGTGTGGTTCGATCATTTGTGCGATGCCAGCTTGATATTTTCCCAAACCGATCCCTGGTAAAAATTCCATTTTTCTCATCATCTTTATCACTTGCTTATTCATTGTGGCCATGTCATCGGGGGGCAGATAGTTCATGGTCTGTGTGGTAAGAGTTTGAACCTTCGGTTCATACGAAAATCCTCCGAGTTGGACATCCTGGCTCCCAATTCCTAGTACAGGCGAGTTTTTCGGCGTTATTGTTCTTTCAGGATCGCCTTTAACAATGATGACGTCTCCGTTGAAAGGTATTTTTATTTTTTGATGAAGTGAGGAGGGGAGTGCCCCAACCTCATGCAGCCAAACTCGTCCTAATAACAAATTGAAGCTTGATGGAATGTCAATGACTTGAAACTCAGTGGTAAACTTGGCCGGCCCTATTTGCATGCTTATCATGACGGAACCCAATACCTCTCGCTTGGTATTGTCGTATGCCCGAACCGTGACTGGTGACTCTTCCAATGTAGCTAGGTCGATACCCAAACGAACAGCGGTTTTCAAAGGGCACACATTGATCGTAGAACCGTTATCCACAAGAACATAAGGTATAGACATCCCATAGGCCACAACGGTGATATGCAGAGCTTGGTTGTGATCTCGACCGAGCGGTGACAGATCTTCATCGGAAAACCCAAGTACTTGTTTTTGTACCCCCATTGAAGCGATCATTGCTGTTAATTCATTCGGGGTTGATTCCAGAGGGACGACCGATTCGTCTAACATTTTCATTAGTGCCATCCGATGTGGCTTGGATGCCACCAAGAGTCCCCAAATTGAGATCTGGGCTTGAGTTTTCTTTAACTGTTCAACCACGCGCCCTTCTTCTGGATCTTTTGTCGGTTCCTTGGGGGTAGTGACATCAGTATGTGGCTTGGCACTTGGTGGCTGGTAAACCCTACCAGACCGGGTCAACTGTTGGACCCACGTTGCAACTGGGTCTTTTGCTTTTTCAGTTATTTCAACCGGAGTTGGAGGTAACTTTTCCTCGACTTGCGAAACTTTACTCCAATCAAAAGCGATCATGTTTATTTGTGAGGAATATGCATTTTGATGAGAATCTATTTTTACTGCTTTCCCATGGTTATATCCGAGCCCTTGTCGTCCTCGGGTTGCCTCCAAGTCGTGGAAAGTGGGCGATCCCTTGATTCTGTTTGCCAAGTCCAAGACCGGGTATAAACTTCATTTGTTCCATCCAGCCCCTAACTTTTGGGCTAAATATCCCTTGCGATTGTGCGGTGCGAGTTTCATCAACACATAGCCCCAATAAGGTTTCATCTTCGATTTGTTCAGCAACTTCCTGGGACTTTGGTGGAATGCATTCGATGACCGTGGGTGAAGGCTTTAAACAGCCAAATTTCAACACTTCAACCTTTTCTGTATTCTCGACAGGTTTAATTAGGAATACAGGATCTGGTAAATCTAAATCCTCCTCGATAGCGTTGATTCGGTGATTAGGAAGGGGATTCCTGGCAACATTCGGGGCCGACGGATCTGGGATTCTCTTGCTATCGATCAGGTTTTGGATGGCATGCCGTAGAGCCATACAACTATCAGTAGTGTGCCCGAAACCTTGGTGGTATTCACACCGTTCACTCATGTTCCAATGAGGCGGTATTTGTTGTGGTAATGGCCTCGGATTCATAGGGTACATAATCCCAGCTTCTTTCAGTTGTTCGAAAACCTTCCCCAATGGTCCTGGCAATTGTGAAAAATGTCGATCGCGTGAGCGATTCTGATCAAATGTCCTGGGGTTGTTGTTGTTGTTGCGATACCCCGGTGTAGGATAATCCCCAATATTTTTTACAGAGTTCTGACTATAGGGGTTGTTGGAGTATCCTCTGCCATAGGACCCATAAGATGTTACTTGATTGACAGCGGACGTGGAAGTCTTCTTGTATTGAGAGGCTGACTTCTTGATTTCGGCCTGTTTAGTCAGGTCCTCCTCAATTTCATTGCCCACGTGGAGTAGAGCCTTGAACCTGCTAAAGAACTGATGACCCATTTGAGTTCGGATCTCGGGTTTTAAATTCTTTACGATTAACCCCAATTGTTCCTCTTCATCTAGGCGCTCCACCATCTGGGCTGCCAATTCTCTCCACCTCGTAACAAATTCACTGATGCTTTCATTTTCTTTTTGCTTTGCCATCTCCAAATGTTTCCTCGTGACTTTAAGCTCCTCATTAGTTTTGTATTGAGATACAAACTCTTGAACGATGGCTGCCCATGATCTTACCCGGTGCTTCTCAAGGTTCAAAAACCAACTTTGGGCTGGTCCAGCTAGCGTAAGATGAAACGAATTAGCCAGTTCCGCTTCCCCGACATCATAAATCTTCATTGAACGGACGTATGATTTTAGGTGGAGTTCCGGCGGTGTAGTTCCCGTGAACTTTGGAATTGAGGGCATCTTAAAACCCACTGGATAATGAGCCTCTGGGTACAAATTGTAACTCTGCAGCTGGGTCAAATCATTTGAACTTTCGGCGACCTTTTGGGTAAGTGCCTTCAGTTGCTCTTTAAGTTCAGATAAGTCTTTATTCTCTTGGTAGCCTTCCATTGGTGAGGGGCCCTCCCCTTGGACACTCATGGGCCTCCTTATCGGTTCATAATATGGATCGTGATAAGGTTCGTGCATCGACGGCATTTGTGGAGGGGCTTGATTGATAGGATCTTGGTGTAACCAATTGCCAACGGGATCATGCATGTGTCTGGGTTGGTTCAACTGTTCGAACGGCAGTGGTGTTTCCGTATGAACTGAGAGTGGCGGTGGTGGTGGAGGAATAACCGGAGTTTCCCTCAGTGGTTCTGTCAGGCGGCCTTTAGCTAACTCGTCCAACTTGGCACGAGTGTTTTGATTGTCGCTTAGTAACAAGGCCATGCTTTGGTTCAGGTTCATTAACATCCGATACATGTCCTCAGGATTTGGTAATGGGGCATTCATGTTCCCGCTTGTACTAGCCAAGTTCGGATCAGCATTGATGGACGGAGTGTGGTGCAGTGGCTGCCCCCCGACTGTATTATTCTGAGGCATTCCCGGGTTTGGGTAAAAAGGACCGGGCGGCGGATCCGCTGCATTGTTATATTGATTGTTCGCATTTCGGTTCGGAGTACTCTGGTCCATATTTCCAAAAGAATCTGGTCTAACGAGTCTTCCGGTACTGTCTCTTCCGGCCCACGCAGAGGCCAGGATGGAATGAATATCTGATGCCGGAAAAAAGGACAAATTCGTTCGAGTGCATTCCCCCCGGAAAATAACAACAATAAATCATTTAGAAATTGCCGGACCTTATCCGGAAATACATCGATCGGGACGACACTGAATACACAAAAAGTTTTCTTTTAGGTGAGATCGAAAACAGACCAACGGTGACAACTTGAGAGCCTTGTATAGAGGTAGGGTAGGAATAGAATCCCATGGGTTCCCTGACCATCTATAGTTTTGAAAAATCATTTTGAAAAGAATTTTCTAAAAAATCATTTTAAAAGACAGGAAGATCTCTCCTCATGAGTTGCTTTGTTCATGGAATCAGGGCTTTCGCACACTAGATTCTCACGACTGTTGGTCATAAAAACAATGCAGAAAATCTTTGTGTTCTAAGCTGACTCCCCTATATGCAAGCGTGGTTGGAAAGGGTAAGGTTTAAGGCTCCCTCCTATTTGGCAGGTCTTACGATATACCTCAAGAGCGCAGGTACGTGTAAGGACCTTTTGATATACATCCCGGGTACGTGAGTGTTCTCGTCACTCGATATACCTCGGTAAGTACTTGGCCAAGGAGAGTGGTCCCAGGCGCTTTTGGCTAGTGCAGACCCGCAAGTCCACGGCCTAGTCACGACTCTGGTCCCGAGGTTGATAGGGTAAATTCACACTCGCGAAAATGCATGATGAGACGTGAGTGCGTGCGAAATAACAATTTGGCTGTTCATTATTGATCACTGCTTTATGATTTGTTGCAGTATTTTACTCAATTTTAATTATGAAA
This sequence comes from Lonicera japonica, assembly GCA_021464415.1. Classification (NCBI taxonomy): domain Eukaryota; kingdom Viridiplantae; phylum Streptophyta; class Magnoliopsida; order Dipsacales; family Caprifoliaceae; genus Lonicera; species Lonicera japonica. Next base: position 83,017,546 of record CM038464.1, on the reverse strand, counting down.
AAGATTTTCCTCATATAATTAGCAAATAAAGGCAACAGGGTAACCACCTAGGTCGCTTCTATGTTATCCTAACACTAAGGCTTGCAAGACCTATATCTAATAAATAATAGGAATTAAATATATGATTCATTATAATAGAGCTTAGTTCTCGACGTCCCCAGCAGAGTCGCCACTGTGAGAATCCGGACCCGCGACCCTAGGTAACAGAAAGAAGAGTCCTCCGTTCTCGGTTTTGAAAAACGTGTTTTGTAGAGTCGCCAGTTTGTTTTACAAGAAAACAAACAAAAGATCGTACGAAGGACAATTCGAAATGAATCATCTTTCATACGTTTAAAACCAGAGATTTATTTTGAAAATTTACTTTGCTAGGGTTCGGGAACTACGTTACGAATTGGGAAGGTGTTAGGCACCCAATTCGCCCTTTCGGTCTCTTAATGGATCATGTATTTAATTCCTATTTTAGATACCTTGCAAGTAGTTTTGAATAGTTTTCAGAATAGTCCTTTCCGGATAAATTCAGTTTAAAACAATTATTTTGAAATCAGACTCGAGCTTTGCGAGCGCCTACGTATTCATTCGTAGAATGAAATCAGAGTCTCGTAGTTCCATTCGTTTGGAAACTGTTTTTGTGTTTTTGTTTTGTTTTGAAAACGTGTCAAAGCGGATTTTAGTTTTCTTGTGAAAGTTGAAATGGACTAGTTTTGAAAGCAATGAACTTCTTTGCAAGTTATCTAATTTTTTAAAAAGTGAAATTAAATGCAGTATTGAAATTAAGGAGGGTTGTAGAAAATATACCTGATGCGCTTGAAGAAGAAATAAGAACCTTGCCTTGATTGCCCCTTTCTCTCTCTAGAACTTCCTCTCTCTAGATTTTCTCTCTCTAAAACTTTCTCTCTCTAGAAGTTCTCTCTCTCAGAATTTCTCTAAAAAATGACTCTCTGATAATTTTGACAGAGTTCCTACTTGCTAAAAACACTATTGAGTGTTGATTCTCCAAAATGAGACCCCAAGGGTCCTATTTATAGGGAAAAATCCGCCAAAAACGCTCCAAAAGAGGCCAACCGCAGGGGGTAGCCGCATGGCGTGCGGCTAGGGCGTGCGACAGGGGGTAGCCGCATGGCGTGCGGCTGGGTCGTGCGGTTGGGGCGTGCGGCTGGGGGCTGCGACAGGGGCGTGCGACAGGGGCGTGCGACAGGGGCGTGCGACAGGCTGCTGCGACAGGGGCGTGCGACAGGGGCCAACCGTACGGCTGGCAGGTAGCCGTACGGTCGGGGGCGTGCGGCTGGCCAAACAAAAATGTACAAAAACACTCCGGAAAAAACCTAAATTTCTAACGGGGCGCTGCCCCGCACCCCGCGACCTGACCGGGCAGGTCGATCCCCGTCCTAGTAAGCGAAGAGGCAGCAAAGGTTATATTAAACTCCCAACGCGCACGAAATTGGAGTCTTTTCTAACAGTCTTCTATGTGCATGATGACTCAATACTTAACGTGAGATGCGGATTTTAAGAGAAGCAGTGTTCGCACGAGAGTCGTGGATTGGGGTATTCACACCAGTCTCTCAACCAAAGCAAGCGAGATAAACGAATGGGAAACACCAGTATCAAACAAAGCTTTAACCGTAGTGCTAAAGAATAGAATAATATCTTCCATTAGTTTAGCCTCAGGTTGTTTTGATTGTATCAACGTGTAGACTCGACCTAGTGCTCTGCCACCACCCCAAGAGTACCCACTTCCACCACCATGAGACCCATCTGACTCTGCCCACGACCTTGACCAGTCTGACTGGTTGAAAAAGATTGGCCTACACTACCCGTGTAGCTCAATCCTTGTAATTGTAGTCGACTATAGGAAGGATGGGACGATTGTTGCTCTCTATTCACGTTTGGACACTCCCTCTTGAAGTGCCCCACTTGACCACATCCATAGCAGACTCTTTCCTTAGTTCCCTGATTCTCACCACTCGAGTCAAAGGACCAACCTCTACCATAGCTCCCGCCAAAAGACCCGGAGTCACCCTTATATCTCTTCCCTTAACCACATGCTTTCTTCCCATTTGTGCCTCTTTTCTTTTCAAAAAATCTACTAGCATCAATCCTTTCTTGTTCAACCTTCATCGCCATCCTCATGGCCTCGGCAACACTGCCATGGTTTAAGTGGTACACTTTCTCTCAGATAGAAGGTTTCAATTCCTTCAAGAACAAACATATTTTCTCCTTCAGATCATTATCTAGGCTTTTATCAAAACGACTCAAACCTTCAAACTTTATCTCATACTCTGTCACAGACATGTTCCCTTGAATTAGGGAACGAAACTCATCTCTCTTCATACTACGATGAACTGGCGATTAATAACGTTCTAGGAACAACTGAGTGAATTGTTCCTAAAAGGTAGGAGCTTCCGCTCTCCTAAACACATTCTTCCACCAAATACCGACTTGGTTAATCAACTGGTAAGTCCCCAAATTGAGTTTCAGGTCATCATGTAAACTCATAACATCAGAGGCTCTTTCTATTTGATAGAGCCATGACTCTGCCGTATCAAGGCTCGACATCCTATTGAAGGTTGGTGGGGCTAACTTCTCAAGGGCCACCATGGCCCTATTCTTCTATACTGTACCCTGGGGTTACTCAATATGTCCCAGCACGTTGGCTAATTCCTAGGCCATTGCGCGAATTGCATCTACTGACTCCCCGGAGGTGGAACTCTCGTGGGTGGCATTGTGTTCCCTATCATTTGGTGAGGTTGTCATTCTATACAAAAAACAAGAAGAGTGTCATAACAGTTCAAGGTATACATTAACAAAAATTATAATTTTTTGCAACATTATACAAATTTCGTCCCACAACCCAAGAAATCGTGGAAACCTATGCTCTGATACCAAATTGTAAAGCCTCCGTCTTAATCCACGGGATATCATCTATAATTAAGACCTGGAGTGTTACTAACCCATCTTGGATTGACCAAAATGGGTATTATTTTAAACAAGATATTTAAGTAGTATACAAGTCACGAGTTAAATCAAGCATGGAATATACAACTAAGATATAACTTTCACATGTACATATAATAGTTATATAGAACTAACAGAGCAAAAGCAAAAACATATACAACTATCAGGCTAGTTATGGCTTCCCGTGAAAACATATATATATATCACAAAATTATTTGCTATATCAGAGCCTCTACTTTGTCCCTGATCCTGTCGCCACTTTGTCCTCATTAGACTCTTGAGTACCTGTATTATTTTAAAGAAATCGGGATGAGTTATTTGGTCACTAGGGGAAAAACATAGGGCATGGTGTTTCAAAACAAGTTTATCAATATATTTTCAAATCATGTTTAATTTAATAATAAAATAAGAATCATTGTCATCAAATAAACAATGCGTGAATATGCTAATGAAAGTTACCTCCCGTGTCAACTATTACTGCATAATAGAAAATCTAAACTGTGAATATGATCCATTGCCGTCAGAGATACAAGGCCATCACAATGATACTCTGGGATCATTCGTCCTAATTTCATATGAACATAGATGCTAATAGAAATCATAGTGCCTTGCCAATTTCCAAGGTTCCCGGGCTCCTCACTGGTGGCTTATAGGCGACTAAATATTGCTCCCTTAAGGGTTTAAGAATTTTAAGAATTTTTAACCCAAGGGCACTGGGCCCTATTTATTTTTCCATCCCGGTAAGCACTATACACATAAGGACATTTCTTCCAAGAAAGTACAAACATTCCACATTATAGATAGAGATATATGCTCTTCCAAGAGACAATTAATCAAGCCATGGATCATAGTAATACTCTCAAGTTTTCTGAGAAATTTCCAGGCTTTCGGTTGAACAATGAAGATACAAACATGTATGTATGTATGTTATAAATGAGTACTTGAATCAATCCATGCCACACATACCTTATTAAACTTTAAAAAATTCATTCTTTTTATATTTGGCATTCATATTATCAAGAAATCCGCAATGTGGCTTAAATATAACATGTATCTCGTATGTAAATGGCATGTACTGCTCCAAAACATGTATTCAAATCCTCATATATCATAAATCAATTCAATAGTTATATGGCAACTTTTAGAAGAAAATATAATATAAACATAATAATCTTTATCAAACCGAATCATATTCCAAGTTTTAAGGAAATCAAACCCCTACCTCAGGTTAAATAGCGAGAATGAAGAAATAAAAACGAAAAACCAAAGCCCCTGTGATGAGATCCCAAAATCCTTGAGCTCTTGAGAAGGGTGACCAAGGTGGAAGATAATAGTGAATAAGAAGAGGATTTGAGTGATTTGAAGCTTTAATCTCCGGTCGATGTCGAAAAGCGTGTAAAACCCATTAAGAAACTCACATCTTTCTCTCTCTAGAACCTTCTAGGGGTGTGTGCGTGTTTTTGGTCAAAAACGAGTGAAAAGAATGGATAAAACGCACTTAAAGGGAGTTAAGTTGGTGCCTAGTTTTAACTGGTGGACCGGTGTGCAAAAAATGGAATACTAGTCTGTGAACACCTCATTTTGCGAACCTTGCAAGAATCTTGATCTCCAAAGAAATGAACATGAATGCATGCACGAGAATTCCTAGATGCAAACATACTATGTACATGTAATACAAGTCAAAGAAGAAAGCCGAAAAGACACCTGGATGAGAAGTTACGAGAATTACCAGAAACTGTCGAAATCGAAAATTGTCAAAACTCCTGGAAACTTATGAAAGGAGATTTACCCATTTGTGATCATCCTCAAACTTTGAGGGTTATTATACATTACCATAAGGAGAAACATACTCTAAAATCAGCTCGATCCGACGGTCGGATCTCCGAAAATTCAGAAAATCGGGAGTTCTCTTTGGGTAATCAAAAGGGAACCTTCCTAAAGTCCAAATAAGCTCAAGTTTTGTCATTAGATAAGTCTTGTTATGCGGAAGACCATATCCAAAATTTAGCTTTGTCAGACATCTGATCATCAAGAATCAATTCATTTATCATAAAATTCTAGTTGAAATAGTAATAGGCCTTCCCGAAATCTGATCGATCTCAAATTTGGAAAATTGCTATAAGACATTTTGAGGGAAAACATATCCAAATTTTAGAAAAATCTAATGGCTATAACTTCAGTTTTAGTGAGTTTGTTGTGCGCGAGTAAGTTTCCTACTTGGGAGAAACACTTTGTACTAATCCAAGAAAATAGAGTCCTTTCCGAACTCCGATCATCTTAAAATTTTTATAAGGTGTAAAAGACTTCTATTTACAATAAATATCCAAAAATCAGCATCATCCAACGGCTAGAACATCATTTGTCATACAACATGTAACCTTGTCCACAACAAGTACCTTTCATATGCGGAAACAAACTCTTTGTACCAATCCGAGGAAATGGAGTCCTTCCCGAAATTCGATCGGCCTCAAAATTTTAAAATATCTAGAAGACTTCTATTTCCAACACATATCCAAATATCAGCATGATCCAACGGTGGGAAGGCTTTACGATAAGCTCTTAGAGTCCTGGTCACAATCCATTTTCTTGTTCTCCAAGTAATTTACGGCTATATATAGACCCCCCTTCCATTCATATTTTTGATCAACAATCAAGGGGATTTCTTGGTACACGCCAAGAGACCCATATTCTCTCCCTCCAAGAAGGCTCAGGTATAATTTTCTCTCTCATATTTTATTTATTTGTTAGCTTATAATTCAGACTCTTATCTACATAATTTCTATCACTTAATAGCTTTTCAAAACCATTTTTCAAATTTTTTTTCAAAACCAAAGGCGTATAACAAACCTTAATCCAATTCCAAAATAGTTTATTACTTTCTTACTTTTTCAAAATCTCAGATTAGCGGTATTGTTATACGAAGGAATTAATAATCGCTATATATCCAATCTAACTCATAGATTGTGGTGTATATGTGATAAAATACTCGATTATGAAACCACTAGTGCCATCTATATTGGTTTAATCAATAGACTATTGTACACGATCGGTCAAGTTGCTTTATATTATATTGAATACAAGATTCCACATCGAATCAGTTTCTGAAAAGCCCAATGCTTTACAAAATCACTTGTTTCATTGCATCTACTATTATCAAACTCTTTTTTTCAAATCACACACGCGCACACACTTATTTTCAAAATCATGGGTGAATCAGGAAACATATCGTTTTCATCCTATCCCCAAAATCTAAATTTCTAAAGCAAGCACGAAAAGCTGTAAAGTAATAGTAATAGCATGCAAGAACTGAATTTTAACAAGTGCATATCATACTTAACAGACCGAAATGGCGAATTTGGTGCCTAATACCTTCCCAATCCGTAACCTAATCCCCGAACCTTCGAATCAACTAGTTTCGCATACATTGTGTATAAGATGATATTTAGTCCATAGATACGTCTCTTTTACACAAACTTTTTGTTTGTTTAGTAAAACAAACTGGCGACTCTTATTATTTTCAAACTCGATTTTCAAAGCAACACGGAATCGCCACCCATGAGTGTTGATAATGGTTGGCTCAAACCATTGATCCCACATAAAAAATTGTAGAACTCAATATGAGTATATAAGTGGGGAAGATTCTCCACATAGTAATGAGGCCTTTTAGGATAAAACTCCACACCTGTGGCCCAAAGGTGTTTAAGTAGGGGACAATATCGTTACTATGTGCGCGGACCGACGGGCCCTGTTAGTGCCCCGGACCCGACCCGAGTGCCAGTAGGCACATCAATTGGTATCAGAGGGATTATTTTTTTATACTGCGTACGGATTGAACTAGCCATATTGTCCAGTTAAATCGATTCATGCATGTTGTTATTGGATAGAAGGTAGAACTCGTTAACCTTTGTTTTGCAGTGTTCTTGTCCTGCTATTATGGTGATGTAATTATGTTTTATGTGATTGGATCCCATGATATTTTTATTCGTGGTTAATTTTAATGTGCATGATGATTTGGGTTCTAATTCATGGTTGTAAATTAAATTTAGATCAGATTTGTGAACTCCATAAAAGGAGGTATAAGATCTATGTAATCTTATTTATAGTTTAGATATAATAGTTTAAGTGTAAACTCCTTAAACGGGGGCATAAAACATTTAATTTGTATCTAAGATTATTGTTTCTTTAACGAAGAATGTTGAAGGCTGCATTATCACCAAAGTTGATTCCCGACATAGTCAGTGAAGTGGCGATATTGGTCGTGGCAGGTTTTAAACGGACTATGGATGATGAAGCTTAAACCATAATAGCAGGGATTTAATTATTGAATGGTTTAATGCTTTGTGTGATTGTGTGTCGGTCATATGTGTTTTATTAGTAGGTTTCCTTATAATTTTGGACAACATGGATACATGACCATACCTAAATCACCTTTTATTTTATGTTTAGTTCTTGTCAAATTAAAAAAGGATATATAAATATAAATTTTGCGTAATTGAAAAATATATAATTTTTTTTAAAAAAAGTAGCAAAATAATTTTATTACATATATCTTTTATATTTCATACCCTTTTATTTTAATTGACTAGAATTTAATATAAAATTTTCTTAACCCTCAAAAAATTATGTTTTAAATACTAAGTGGGTGAGAAATATTTTCACATAAAAATCCTACGGTCTCCATCATTGGTTTATAGATGTGTAATTTATTCTTCGTGTATGTTATAATGCTCACCTCCATATCAGAAAGAATAGATTGCAAAATCATTGTACAAATTTCATTGACTGATAATTTTAAATGACGTGATTTATTTTTTGTGGGTTTTAGTGCTCACCTCCTTATCATAAAGAATAAAATGCAGAATCATTGGACTAAATTAAATGATGGTATACACTTAGATATTAATAATAGTGTGAGAATCCGGATTTGTGACCCGAGAGGAGAATCCTCGACCTCACACCTGAGAGGAGAGTCCTCGTTCTCGATTTTCTTGGTTTTGAATAAAATGAAAAAATACTTGTTTTGTAGAGTCGCCAGTTTGTTTTACGAGAAAACAAACAAAAGATCGTACAAAGGACAATTCGAAGACGAATTATCTTTCATACGTTTTAAAACCAGAGATTCATTTTAAAAATTTACTTTGCTAGGGTTCGGGAACTACGTTACGAATTGGGAAGGTGTTAGGCACCCAATTCGCCCTTTCGGTCTCTTAATGGATCATGTATCTAATTCCTATTTTAGATATCTTGCAAGTAATTTAAATAATTTTCAGAATAGTCCTTTCTAAATAAATTCCATTTAAAGCAGTATTTTGAAATCAGACTCGAGCTTTGTGAGCGCCTACGTATTCATTCATAGAATGAAATCAGAGTCTCGGAGTTCCATTTGTTTGGAAACTATTTTTGTATTTTTGTTTTGAAAATGTGTCAAAACGGATTTTAGATTTCTTGTAAAACTTAGAATGGACTAGTTTAGAAAACAATGAACTTCTTTGCAAGTTATCTAATTTTCAGTATTAAAAATGATATTTAAATGCAGTATTGAAATTAGTAAAGTGGTAGAAAGACGTACCTGATGCGCTTGAACAAGAAAGCCTGCTTGTTTGCTCCTTTCTCTCTCTAGACTCTCTCTCTAGAAATTCTCTCTCTAAAACTTTCTCTCTCAGAATTTCTCTAAAAATGACTCTTTAATAATTTTGACAAAGCTCATACTTATTAAAAACACTATTGAGTGTTGATGATCCCAAATGGGATCCCAAGGGTCCTATTTATAGCAAAAATTCGCCAAAAAACGCTCCAAAGGAGACCAACCGCAGGGGGTGAGGCTAGGGCGTGCGGTTGGGGGGTGTGGCTGGGGCGTGCGGCTGGCATTTGCGGTTAGGAGCCAACCGTGCGGTTGGGAGCCAATTGTGCGGTTGGGGGCGTGCGGCTGGCTGTCAAAAAATGCAATTTTTCTAACGGGGCGTTGCCCCGCACCCCGCGACCTGATCGGGCAGATCGATCCCCGTCCTAGTAAGCGAAGTGGCAACAAGGTTGTGGTTGATTCCTAACGCGCTCGAAAATCAGGGCTTTTCCTAATGGTCTCTTATATGCATGATGACTCAAGACTTGATGCATAATGCTTGTCAGGTTCACACGAGGGTCGTGGATTGGGGTGTTCACAAATAGTATGCTCTCCAGCTGAGTCTCTACTATTATTTGTAGAACCAAAGGAAGTCGACTATTTAAATTTTACTTGACAATAAAGGATTGTCTAGATAGTATATTTTACTTGACAATAAAAATTATCTAGATAGTATATATTGCTTGACGATAAAAGATTGTCTAAATAGTAAAATTTAATAGTTTTACATCTGTTTAAGATATAATGAATAATAGAGACCTCATTAACGGGGCATGTTATTCAAAGTCTTACGCTGCTGGCGAGCGTTTTTTGAAATGGTAGAGGGTACCATATTTAAAATATGTGTTCAAAGTTATTATTGTCCATCATAATTTGTATGTGATTCTTAAGTTTTAAAATGACAAACTCTTTTGATCCACTTTTAATTATTCTCAACTAAAATAAATTGATTGGACCTAATTATATTGACTAAAAAAAGAAGCTTGAACATTGTGCTTACTGTTAAAGAGTACAAGTATGTGCTCACCGAGTCTTGTCCAGAAGAACCTAGTAAGTGGCGACCGATGAGAAAACCCAAGCTTGCCGGAGGTGAAAAAGGGCTGATGAGATGGCTTAGTTTTACATTGTGGCATTTTTGTTAAATGTGCTCCAACATTAGCATTAGTCTTTTGCTACTTCCTACGACATAATGCTGAACCTCAAAGATATTTATTTTTGGGGATCAAGATCATGCCGTAAGGCAGGTTTCGATGAAAGGCCTCATGAACACGATTATTACTGAAGGATCCCGAGTTAGGGATCTTGTTTTAAAGATGATTGGTCTTCTGAATGAACTAAGAGATCTTTGGAGCTAAAATCGATGGAGAAACTCAGGTCGATATCGTTCTCCAATCGCTGTCGGACTTATTTAAGGGATTCCGATAGAATTACAATATGAATAAGCTTTTTTCATTGTTAGAACTTCTTAAAGAATTTCAAGCAGCTGAAGGACTCCTTGGTAAGCTGGCTAGTACTCTAGTGGCTGAGAAAGCTTCAAGTTCTATGCCTAAAAGCAAGAAAGGAATAAGAAGAATGCATAAGCTTCCATCGCACAAGGATCAGTGCGTTCAGCAGTTGCTGAACCTCTAGGAAGAGTGAAAAAGCCTATGGGCCAGTGTTTTCACTGTCAGTAGAAAATGCATTTGAAGAAAGATTGTCCCTGTTTCCTAAATCGTCAGAACAACATATGTAAATTTTATTTATTTGTTGTTGTATCTTGTTTAATGGTCCGATATACCAATACCTGGTGTGTATATTCGGAAGCCATTAATCATGTTTGCAATACTTTGCAAGGGTTCCAGGAAACCAGACAACTTAAAAATAGAGAAAATTTACATATGAGCAGCTTCGAATGTGGCAACAGTTGTAGTAGAAAATATTTTTATCTTCAGTCTAGTCAGAATAGGATATTAATGATTAAGGAATGTTTATATGTATCTTCCATTAGAAGGAATTTGATTTCTATTTCTAGATTTGTTGAGGATAAATATTTTATTTATTTTAATGATAAATCAGTTAACATTAAAAAAAAAAAATAGTTTGTTTGTCCTGGTACATTAGTGATTGATCTTTACATTATTAATCCTAACTTGTCAGTACTACAACTGAGTGAATTGAATAGCATTAATAGTTTACCAATTAAGAGAAAAAAACCTTCAAAATGAACCAAATGTATTTTTGGCACTTACGCCTTGGTCATATTAATCTAAAAAGAATTCAAAAACTGGTCGAAAATAGACCATTAGGTTCATTGGAAGTGGAGGCACTTCCAATTTGTGAATCATGTTTAGAAAGTAAAATGGCTAAGAGACTATTCTCGACAAAAGGCTATAGGACTAAAGAACAATTAAAATTGGTTCACTATGATTTGTATGGTCACATGAATGTTCGGACTAGAGGAGGCTTTGAGTATTTCATCACATTTATATATGATTATTTAAAGTATAGATATATTTACTTAATGCGATGTAAGTCTAAAGTCTTTGAGAAATTCAAAGAATTCAAGGCAGAAACGTATAAGCGTCTAGGAAAATGTATCAAATTACTACAATCAGATCATGGTGGTGAATACCTCTTGGGAGAGTTCAAGAAATACTTATTAGATAAAAGGATTACATTCCAGTTGTCTGCACCGGGGATGCCACATCATGAAGGTGTAGCAGAAATGAGGAATATGACTCTTATATAAATAGTAAGATCTATGATGAGTTATTCAGACCTACCTGATTCTTTTTGGGGATATGCTTTACAAATAGATGGATATATTCTGAACTTGGTACCATCAAAGTCAGTACCTACTACACCCATAGAATTGTAGACCGGGTGTAACCCTAGTTTGCGGCATATTCAGGTATGAGGTAGTCCGGCACACGTGCTGAAAGGTAATACGGATTAGTTGGAATCAAGAACAGAAGTGTGTTTCTTTGTTGCATATCCAAAAGAATCCAAGGGTGGTTTATTTTATAATCCTCGAGAATGTAAGGTTATTATTATCAATGCCAAATTCTTAGAAGAGGATTATATCATGGACCATAAGCCCAAGAGTAGTGTTGTTGTAGTGGAAATGAGGGAGAGAAAAACAGGGCACAATTCGTCTATAACTTTAGTACAAGAGGAAATACCATAGTAAATGGATATCGACATTCCATTACCTCGTCGTAGTGGGAGGATTGCCGATACTTATGCACATCTTAAACAAACCATTAATACGTAGGTTCTTGAACCATTACAACATGTGGATAGTGAGTTAGTAAGTTCAATATTTGCACAATGTACACAAATACAAGTAGTGCCTCGTCGTAATGGGAGGGTTGTTCGTCAACCTGATCATTTTATGTTCTTGGGAGAGTCTTATGACAAGGTCCTTGATGAACAAGAAACAAACCCTTTTTAACTACAATGAAGTACTTCAAGATAAAGATACATAAAAATGGCAAAGGGTTATGAAATCTGAAATGGAGTCCATGTACTCTAACAAAGTCTAGGATCATGTAAAATCACCTGAAGGGATAAAATCTATCGGATGCAAGTGGCTATATAAGAGATAGAGATGATTAGACGGGCTTAAATCAAGGCTTATTGCTAAAAGGGTTCACTCAGAAAGAAGGGGATCGATTATGATGAAATATTTTCGCCTGTAGCCATGCCAAAGTCTATTCGGATTCTCTTATTCATTGCGGCTGATCTTGATTATGAGATTTGGTAAGTGGATATCAAGATAGGTTTCCTTAATAGAAGTCTTGATAAAAGCATCTATATGATGCAACCAGAAGAATTCATAGTAAAGGGCCAAAAGCACATGTTGTGCAAGCTCAAGAAGCCCATTTATGGGCTTAAGCAAGTGTCTAGATCTTGAAACATCTGTTTTGACCATGCAACCAAATATTTTTCATTTTTATCAATGGTCGGATGAGTCTTGTGTGTACAAAAGGACGAAAACGCAGTGGTATTCCAGGTATTGTATATGGATAATATCTTATTTATTGGAAGCGATATGTGAATATTATCTTAAGTGAAGGTATGGTTATCAAGTTAACTCGATATCAAGGACTTGGGAAAAGTCTGTCACATTTTTGGTATTAAGCTTATGCGAGATCGAAAAAATAGGATGTTGAGTTTACTGCAAGGTACTTATATCGATACAATTCTTGCTAAATTTAGTATATAGGATTCCAAAAAAGGGTTTCTCCCTTTTAGGCATGGAATCACTCTATCCAAGATTAGTGTCATAGTCTACATGATAAGATAGAGATGATAATGGCATTTCCTTATGCTTTGGCAGTAGGAAGCCTTATGTATGCTATATTGTGTACTAGACCAGATATCTGCTTTACCGTTGATATGGTTAGCAAATATTAGTTTAATCCATGGAAAGAACACTGAACTGCGGTAAAACATATACTTTAGTACCTTAAAAGGACTCGAGATTTTATGTTGGTTTACCAGGCAAACAGTCGTACCTGTTGGATACACAAACCTGAATTTTTAACAAAATGTTAGGATTTCAGAAAGTCAATTTTAGGTTATGTGTTTACTCAAAGATGTGGAGTCATTGGTTGGAGGAGTATCAAGCAGACATGCATTGCTGACTCCACCATGAAAGCTGAGTATGTGGCTACTTTAGAAGTAGCTAAGGCAGCGGTTTGGCTCACAAACTTCCAAATGAATCTAGATGTGGCACCTTTAGTGTTATCAACTATTTCACTTTATTTTAATAATATTGAAATGGTTGCGAACTCGAAAGAGCCGAGGATTCACAAGAAGAAAAAACACATAGAGTGTTCATGTTGAGGGAATGGGAGTGAGCTGTATAGCTGCATAACTTTGAGTCTAAGTAGGAGATTGTTAGAGTGATATACTAAAAGCCATAATTTTCTTATTGGTTTGGATATGTTATAAACTTGATTTTGCTATTTTAATGAGAATCTTTATGGGCAATGGTTGCATTATATTATTTATTTAAATATTGTGCATGTGTGTCTTTTATTCCATGTAGTAGATGATTTGGTATGTAGAGTATAGCTTACACACAGAAGATCATATCATCGGTTCTTGTAGAATATAAGTTTAATGGTTTACAGTCTTAGATTGAATTGGACACCAATCGGTAGCACAAATTTTAGTAGTTTATCTTGACTACAGGAAACGATATAGTTTTAACTCGTTGTGCTAGTACACTTTGTGTGTATTGAATAGGACCAGTTTGGGTTAATTGTTTTTATGCTGACTATATAAAACAATTTAAAATCCCATGGTTATTATTATGATTACTTATGCTTTTAATCTTGAAATAATTAATAGATATATATATATATATATGTAGTGATTGTTTTTTTGACTCATTAAGAGTGATTTCATTTATGGATCAGTAATTTTTGTGAATTGGATTACAACACTATATGTATGATGAATATTAATTATTGACGGAATCTACCCCGGTATAGGGATTGATGATAGCCCCTTAAGAAGCTGATAATTTTTGATCATGTCAAACCCTGCAAGTAGATTATGTTAATCCGACATGTCAAATGAGTTAAGTGGTAGGCTCAAGGATTAAAAAGTCATTTAAATATAATTGTCAGTAATTTAATTTAAATTACGATTATCTGTAATCTTAACGTGGGGAGAATAATAAGTATTTAATAATAAGGAGCTTAAAATATAATTTTGAGATAAGGATAGGAGTGCAATTATAATTCTTTAGTGGTACGAATTATAATTTATGGAATAAACTGATTCATAATGGAATTATGATTTCAACTTTCAATCGGAAGCCCAAACACTTATTTCTCCTTAAGGTCCTTAGCATAGCCTTATATATACGCCGGCCTTGTCTCTTCTCATGATAACAATAATTCTCACAAATTAAGATTTGTTCCATTGAGAGAGGTGGATATCTTAGTGATACTGTAGCCCATACTTGGTGCAAGATTTGATGGAGGAAGGAATACGATAGAAGATCTTTAGGTTTTCGATACTCCAGTCGTAAATGAATTGTAACTTTTGATCGCACCGTTGGATCAGGCTGATTTTTGGATATGTAGTTCAGAATGTAAAGTTACTTTTATTGCCCAAAATATCAGGACGATCAGAATTCGTTTCGATAGCGAAAACGATCGATTTTCGTAACCCAGCGAGAATTGAAAAATCTGATTAGATCGCAATCTGATGTTTTCAAACTCTAGTATCCTCATATGGATCCTCTACATGATCCACAAAGGTGAAATCCCTTTATTCTTATAGGGTTTTAGTAAAGTATTTTTCTCAATCTATATGCAACATCGAGCGATCCTGTATTTTTATCTCCATAGCTTACACTTCTCTTAATTTTTAAGTGTCGGACCGGTATGTAAAAATCCTATGACTAAATTTTTTCCCAAAATTTATATGCCGGATCGATATGCCAAAATCTCAATACCGGTCCACGGGTAAACTTTGTCCTATTTTAGTTTTGGCTATAACTTCTCGCTCGGAACTCTGATTGAGACAATCTTTATATTCATGGAAAGGTAATTAAGAGGTCTACAACTTTCAAAAGGAAGTTTTACCCAAATTATGGATAGAAAAATTTTAAAATTTTAAATTTTCATACAATATTTACTCAATACAACATAATTATCATTAACGTAAATACAAGATGTTACAGAACAGGTGTTGAACTGTTGTACTCCTATTGGCAGTGACGGTTTTGTCAACGATTTGATGATTGTTAAAATAATGTACTCCTACTGAATGGGACGATTCTGTTAACAAGTTTAGTTGGATGTTGAACTAATGTGTTCCCCCTGGTTAGGATGGTTCTGTCAACGATTTGGAAATTGTATAATCTATTGGGAAAATTGCTTTGGCCTGAGAGACTTTACTTATGAATAGGGGTGTGCAGCAAAACCGAAAAACCGAACCGACCCGACCCGAACCGCCCCGAAACTGTCGGTCTTTTTTAGTTGTGGTTCAATTTCGGTTTGTTTGTTAGGGAACCGACTGATCTCGGTTTGGTTTGCAGTTTTGACAAAGCAAACCAGTCAAAAACCAAACCGAACCGAACATATAAATTCACCCAATAAAAAATCCCTAAGCTTCAATTTATACTTCATATGCTGCAAATTAAGGTTTCCTTAACAAATTAATTGAGTTTCCTTAACAAATTAATGGAGTTTTGAAATTGAAATCTTCATCTCTAATCTCCCTTTGCTAAAACCGAAACCAAACCGCAACCGACTACAACCGACCTTAACCGAAACCGATCGGTTTTCTTCCATGTCGGTTCTGTTTCGATTTTTGATGTTAAAAAACCGAGGTGGTCGGTTGGTTGTCGGTCAAGTCGCACGGTTCGGTTAACCAAACCGTGCACACCCCTACTTATGAAGGTTGGTGATCTGTTGGGAAGATGATAATTGATGATGATCTGTTGGGAATATGATAACTGATGGTTTGCTGGAGAAACAAAACATCCTACTAGCTAGGATGCAAGGCTAAAAGGATTAATGATATGTTGAGGTGATGAAAGTTGATGATCTGCTGAAGAGGTGAGAGTCTCTGAGAAGAAAGAATTTTAGTATAATCACTTTTGGTTTTTTTTTTTAAAAGACAAGAACTTTTGGTTGGCTTCTTTGTTCTTGAGAAATGATCGAGTTACATTATCTAGATTCTCGAACCTCGTGCATAGTTTTAGATTTTGCCTTTTACTTTGCTTCCGTGGCATTTTTCTCGTGTCACAAGGGTGTGATTCTGCTTATGATTTCCTGACTTCGTGAGAAAATAATTTTTGTGCTTGCATTATTTTCTCTTTTTCTACGCCCTTATTCCTCCTTGATTATTTGAAATTTTTTTGATATAGCTTATTTGTTCTCTTTTGCAAGGTCAATATCCTTCCTCACCTAAGATGTAGCCCTGGGCCTTTTGCCGTAGCTATCACTTATGGTGTGGCTCTCACTGTCATATCTTGCCTTTTTTTTGTTTTCAATATTCTTTTCTTTTGACACTCTAGGATTTTATCCTCTTTTCTACTATTTTAATTTTTTTCTTAGACCCACATTGTTCTTTCTCACTTTATCAGGTTTTCATGCGAATCATCATTTTGCGATTTGAGAACGTTTGCTTTGAAAGTTCGCAGTTGACATTGTCGTGCTATGGTTGTGATTTCCAGCCTGAGAACCTTTGGAAGCATATCTTGAAAACTTCTTAAAAGAGAAAAAAGTTGGGCCAAAAGCCCTTTTGTGGGGCTTGTTCCGTGTGTATCAATAGCAAGATTTTCTCATTCAAATCTTTCTCTCTCTACTTTCTCTTATACGACTCCAATGGGGGCCTTTTTTGTTTGTGGAGAAGGCCTTGGTTTACCTTTAGAAAGGGCTTGAGATTTGCCCGTAGAAAGGGATTGGGGTTGCTTGTAGAAAGGGCTTGGGTTTGCCCATAAAAAAGGGCTTTGGGTTCTATCATGTCTCTTTGGGAGTGTTTGAATTCTATCGTGCCTCTTTAAGAGGGCTTGTGTTTTTATAGTGCCTCTCTAGAAGGGCTTATAATAAAATTCGCCTCTCTGGGAGGACTTGTGATGTGATTTGCTTCTTTGAGAGGACATGTGATCGTGTTGTGCCTCTTTAGGAGGGCTTTGTGAACTTATCATGATAATCATGAGTGTGTTGGTTGGAGGGAAAAGAAAGTTGTAGAGGGAAAAGAAATGAAGTCGTGGCCGCAAACGAAGAGTCGTTTGGACATCGGATGGAGAAGTTATAGCTTCTCAAAGTTGACAAAAAATCGACGAATCGCAAAAAGTCGAAACACGTGATTTACGCCTAGTTTCAACCCGAACCACTCGAATAACGAAACGATTACTCCCTTAAACTAAATATACCTAATATGACATAATAGAACTATCAGTTCGAGTCTAAAGGGCACAGAACCCAATGCTCTCTCTCTAACAGAGATTAAGCCATACCGGGCTTAAGAGAAGGTCAAAGCGGAAAAAGGAACACGGGGTATTACATTGCTAGCATGAAAGACGCAGTAAGTTTTTTACAGGGCCGGCCCTGGGGCAGGGTAGGCAGGGCGACCGTCCAGGGCCCAAAAATAAAAAAGGGCACTAAATTTTTTGTATATGTATATATATATAATAATAAGTATATGTTAAAAAATATTAAATACATAAAATATCTTTCCAAAAATATTTATTTAATAAGGTAACTTTCCAATAAAATGATGCAAATTTTCAAAGTTGGTCTCTTCATCTTCGCCTATTTTTCATTGACTAAAATTAAGAAAAACAGGGCTATGCTTATTATTTTATTATTCTTCAATCTTCAGCTCTTCCTTTTGTAATTGCATATTGCCTTCTTAGCGTCATTTTGGAGCATCTAGAAACTTTTTAGAAGATGAAAATGCACATGAAGGTCGAATGTAGCATATAGGAGTTTGAATTATCGTTATATTGGTTTTAAAGACATATAAACCCGTACATTTTGAAATGAAGTTTGTAAATACTTTCAAATTTTAATTGAAATGTATTTTTGGCGGAATACAAAAATTAATTGTTTTTTTCTTATATAAAAAAAATTAATATATTTATTTATAAAAGGGGCATTATTTAAAAATTTCGCCCGGAGCCCAAAATTAGCCAGGACAGGCTCTGGTTTTTTAAACTTATAGACAATTTTTAACCACAAATCTAAGAAAGATACCCATTCTTACTCAAACTCTATATTTAATTTTAAAAAAAATCTACTATCATTAAATTCATAATTACAAAATTAAGGATATATTTTTTGTCTTTTACACAAATTCATTCATCTGATTTTTGCATCATTGTTAAATTGAATTCTCCATTACCAATTAAAAATAGGATATGCTCAAGTATATAATATATATATTTTTTAGATTTATAAAGAGACTTTAAAATTATTAAACTATTAAAAAAGGTTAAGTGAATTTTACGCTAAAATTGAGATACTTAGTTTGAGACGTCCAAAAAAAATGGACTTTAACACTCAACCATGTGACATTTGTATCAATGATAAATTAGATTTTTTCGTTATCAATTAGAAACATGATATACTCAAGTATATAATATATTTTTTATATTTATAAAAAAGGCTTTAATATTATTAAAACTATTGAAATAGGCTAATCGAATTGCTAAAACTATAACTTGTTTTCTTATAAAGTTTGGTGTAGTGATTATATACAAATAAAAATAAAATACCTACAATTTCAAACATTAAAAAAAATATTGGATTCTTAATTTAAAATATTTTAAAAAAATACTTGATCAATATGTTATTAATTAATTTTTTTGTCAAAATTACTAATTTAATTGATTAGTGAAAGAATAAGAAATAACTACTTAAAATATATGGAATTTACTATTTTACATGGGTTAAAATATTATTAATGATAAAGATAGATTAAAATTTAGTAATATTTATCCTTAACTAAATATGTGGCTAATATTTGACTGTAAGTTTTAATAAAACTTACAGTCTTTTAGATAATTATTTTCCATAAATATTTATATAATTAATTAAGAACATGAACCACTTGTCCTTTCATTGGTATCCAATAAAATAATTGACATATCATTTTATTACCAACTTTTTGTTATCTCTATATGTTGTTTGTAACTTAATAGTGTATTATTTGTTTTCATAACCGCAAAATTCTCGTGTTAAATAAATGAGATAATTAATATTTGTTACAATTGTGACAATTTAAGATATTATTCATAAGTGTTAGAGGCATCATAAATAAGGTGATTGACTTTCTTTTATAGCCACAGCAATGTAAGAGATATTTGTATTTGAAGTTTCACCTGGCCCTTAAAGGCATTTTTTTCATGTTATGTGGACAAAAAATAATATATATATATATATATATATATATAATGGAAAATTGGCAGACCTTTTAACTTTTGCTGGCATAAAACATGAAAATATATGCTCTCTTTGCCAGAATTGGGCATTATAAAAAGAAAATAGAAAAAGTATATTTCAATAGAATTTTTTATATTTATTTTTATATGAGATGGAAGGAGAGTTGTATAAGGAATTTACATTACCATTTCTAGCTAGTGATAGAAATTTTCAAAGGGTGATTTTAAATCAATCCACAAGATTCGGGAGTTTATCTACATTTGAGTTAATCCACATTTTCGATTTCATTTATCCACTTGGTGGGATAAACTTATAAGAAATAAGAAATTTTTATATTTTAACTTCTATTTTAATATATTTTATTTATGGTATTAACAAATATGATTTTCTAAAAATGCCCTCATCTTCTCCGTATGAAAACCTAATTTTTATGGGATCTGATGATAGACTGCGAAATCCCATTTGAGGCATAGTTTTGGTTCAGATTTTTGCTTAGCTTTTCAGTTGATTGTTCAAGGTATTAAGTTTCCTCACTTTTCTTTTATCCAATTTGCAAACTCGTTATGATAATTGATTGTTATGTAGGTTAAACATGTGGATTTTCTTTGTTAGAGGACAAATATAAGTCAGTTGCCTTTAAACATGTGGGCTTTCTCCGTTAGGGCCAAGTTTCCCTGACAATTTCGATAGCTCAAACTTCCAGAGTTGGAAGCTAAGGTTGTGAATGACATGTTTATCATACTCTTGACATTTGGCTGGACAACGGGGAGGTATTCTACCCTCTTTTTCTTGATTTATTCATTTTCTTTTTCCTTCTCTAAATAGCATTGCCTTATTTATAATTTATCGTTTGCTTAGTGAAGACTTTAAGACCCAAACGTCAAGCCCCAAAGGTTATAAAATAACCCTTTTTGCTCATGGGGATTGAATCCTTGGTATTTTTTTTCCACTGTCTATGTGGTTTAGAAAGTTCTTTAGTGTACCTCATGGTAGGAATATCAGCTGACCCATTATGCTACTCTTTGTTCATGTGCAGACAATAACTTATTTTCATACATCATCCCATTTTATTTTCAAAAATTTATGTTTCCTTCGTGTTATGGCTGCTTGCATCTAAATTTTGATTTGACTATATAAAGCATCATTATGATCATGCACTATATATCTTGTGATATTCTGAAAACAATGTTGTTAAAAGTGGGGGGCCTTCTTTGCGCTTTATTGCTAATGGCCTAACCTTCTCTTTTCATTTTTTGGTCCACAGATCTTGAACATATGGGAGTTTCCCATCTCGTTAGTTCTAAAGCTCACCGGAACCCAGTACTCCCCTTATGAATGGCTCAGTATATCATTATTCATACTCAAACTATTCCAACTATTTAAATATCATTTTACGTGAAATAAAGCAAATTCAATGTCAATATGGACTCGATTGTTAACCCTTAGCCTTTGTGATTTGTTGGACTTTGTACATTCAATCGTGAATGCTCATGTTGAATCTATGGTTGAAGAAAAAAAAACCATAAACGAACCTTATTGCTTCATTTTTAATGGAAATTTGGTACATATTATCGTAATGCTCATTATTAACTTGATTTAGCAATTATGTATTTTGACAAATCCATTTAATTAAGATTGAGGTTGTTCTCTTTTAGGATGCGGGAAGCTATTGCGTAGGATTTTGTCAAGCTCTTTGGATGAACAACGTCAAAATAAATCTCCTGAGGTTAGTGTACAAGAATTTTTCTCTCTTTAAAGTGAAGGCATTAGGCTACATCTTACATCTCTGTAATATATCTTAAAACAACTATAACCCTTCTACACCTATTTTATTTTATAGGAGGGAATGAAACAAAAGAGGAATGTACTTCCGGACAAGACGCTCCTTTATATGACAAGTTAGGTGACCACAATCCGGATGAGTTATTTTGGGAATTTTTCATTTTATTATCATTTTTGAACATGAATTTCGTACAATTTTTTTTTCTCCACATGTATAGCGGGAGTCCTGATTTCTTTGTAGTTGAACTTGTCTATGATGCCTTTGATCGTTTTGGCATATCAACTATTTTGGACATACACTTGATTTATGTAAGTAGATATAATTTTACGAATGGAGATGTGATTATCTAAATATTTGTTCATTTTGTTATATAATATTGTCTTTTGTGTTATATTCAATTACAAATGACAAAAAAGACAAAAAAATAATTAGGGAATAAGTGAGATGAGCCGGTTATTGACTTGCATATCTCAACATTATGTGACGCCTAAAGCATCACGAATGCATACTATTTGTGAGGAATCAGTTGTCACAAATGAGCCTTTTTGTAAGTAACGAATAAGTCGTCACAAATGACCTAAAGGGACAAACATGTCGTCACAAATAGTTAGAAAGTAGGTATCTCGAGTCTCATATAAGTGACGAAACGGCCGTCACAAATTATAGTAATATGTGACGATTGAGAAATTTGTCATCTAATACTTTTGTGACCGGGTATAGGTGGCAACCTTTGTGATGACCAAAATTCCTCACCTATATTAAAATGTGTCGAATTTGCTCCTTTTTTGTGATAACTTGTAGTCCTCACATAAACCTATTTTTCTTGAAGTAGTATTTGCCTCACACCAGAGTTTCCTATTAGTACACACTGACTAGCACTCTATTTTAAGCTCTTATTTTTTTTTTATTTCAAGTTGTAATAATTTTTCTTGTAATCAAGTTTATTGCAATGAAGTAATTTTGATTTTTGCTCAAGCTCTGCTTTAAAATTTTGTTGTTACATGTTGGTTGTTGATTGTAAATAATATTCGAGCAAACTTGACTGGGCTAACGGTTAGCCCCGTCATTCACGCGGCCTCCTTTGAGCTATCAAAGGATGCCCTGTGACAATTGGTATTAGAGAGATTGTTTTGATTGTTACCTTTATGTAACCTAGTTTGTGAATCTTGCTTGCTGCATTACGATGGGAACTAGTAGCCAGTGAATCAAAGCCTTCGAAATGAATGTTGGTTCACTGATGACGGAGACGTGTGGAACGCCCTTCCTTCGTGATAGTGTGCAATATTTGGAAAGGCATATCCAAACTGTCTTACCAAGGGACTCGTTGGGTAGCTCGTCCACGCTCGTGGACCTCATACAAGCTTTGGGGGAAGGCCTCTAAAGCCTTCAGGGAAACCCACCACGAGGAAACTTTGGGGAGATGATCGATGAAATGGGAAACAAAATCCATCGGATCAAACATAAATTGACTATTGTGTCTATGACGGTTGCTAGCTCACCAGTTGGGGGGTGGCGAGCATACGAAGATAAAAGTGATTGAACATGTGGCATTCACTCATATTCGTGATACTAGGAAATTGGAGAACTTTATTTTTGACATGAAACATTATTTTCGTGCCATAAAAGTTGATGCAGAGGAAATCAAGGTGTCCACCACCTCTATGTTCTTGTCCGGGGGTGCCAAGTTGTGGTGGCGAAACAAGTACAATAACATTCAAGCTGGTGATTATGAGATCAACACCTGAGAAGACCTAAAAAGAGAACTACGTACTCAATTCCTTCCCTAAAAAAAATCCCATTATGTATGACAAGATCTCCTGCATACAAAACACTTTAAAACATTAAAGAGTATGTTAACGCATCACCACGATCATGTTAGATATCCACGATATGAATGATGCCGACAGACTTTTCTTTTTTATGATTGGTTTATAGTTGTGGGCCAAGCATGAACTGAATAGAAGACAAGTTAAGATATTACCCCAAGCCATATCTATTGTTGAATGCATACAAGATTATAGTACAGGTCCTAAAACTGACACTCCAAGAAACGAGCAAGCGAAGAATAAGAATGAGAAAAAGCAAACTTATCAAGACAAACCAAATGGGGAGGCAATGCACCCAATAGGTCTTTTAACCAACAAAACAATTTAAAAAATAGGGGCAAGTTCATGGGGAATCCCCAAGCCAGCATTAATGAAAATAAGCCTTTCACCCTTGAACTTTGTCATTTGTGTCATGATGCTCATTTAGTTGCCAACTACCCCCGACAAGCAACTCCTAAGTGCTCTCGTCTCTAGGTGTGGCAGCATGTTTCCCAAAGCACCATTCACTTCAGGGCAATAATTGGACCAAGTTAAAATATCATATAGAATATGAGGTGGAAAGTGAGGAGTGTGAGGGGAGCCTTACTGGTTCTTACCAGGGATACTTCGTGCATTCTTGTAACATGGTGACATCAAAAAAGGATCAGAAAGAGAACCTCAAAAGGGATAGCAGGTGTTGGGAAGATCCTTCAAGGAAAGGGACTAATGTATGTTGACATTAAGATAAATGAAAAACCAATTCGGGCCATGGTGGACACAGGTGCAACGCACAACTATTTGGCAAGTACTGAAGTTGAACGATTCGGCTTTATCTTGGAGAAATGAGTGGGTCGTGTGAAATCCATTAACTCGGCTGTTCACCCTGTTGCTGAAATGGTTAAATCTATGTTACTGAAGGTGTCCTTATGAAAGGAGCACCAACTTTTTAGTTGTGGTGATGGAAGACTTCAAGGTTATTCGGGGGTTGGAGCTCTTAGGAGGAACAAAGGTTAGCGTATGCCATACACCAATAGCCTCATGATGCTCAGCAAGAATCTATGTATCATCCCTGTGATGACCCCAACAAGTAGTGGTACGTTTCTCTTGGCGATCCAACTGAAGAAAGGTCTTAAGCACGATTACCCCACTTTTATGGCCGTACTAAAATGGGATGAAATTCAGGAGACTTCAGGACCCCTGCCGAAGTTTATTCTTCAGGTTTAACCGAGTTCAAAGATGTGATGCCAGACTACCTTCTAAAGAAGTTGCCTCCCTGTAAAGAAATAGATTATCAGATTTAACTGATGCCAAGTGCCAATCCTCCAATTCGCACAACTTATCGGATATCCCAGCTTAAATTGGCCGAACTTCAAAGACAGCTAAAGGAACTATCGGATGCGGGTTTAATGTAACCAGCCAAATCTCAATACAAGCTTTCAGTATAAACATGACAGTTCATTAAGAATGTGTATCAACTATCGAGCTCTCAACAAAGTAACCATACGGAGTAACTATCCCATCTTTCTAGTGGCTGATTACTTTGATTAACTCAGGCAGGCAAAAGTATTCACAAAGCTTAATCTCAAATTCGAGTATTGGCAAGTTCATATTTCTGCAAGTCACGAGGGGAAAACCACGTGAGTCACAAAATATGGAGCTTATGAATTTCTTGTTATGCCATTTGGTATAACCAATGCTCCAGCCACCTTTAACACTCTGACGAATCAAGTTCTCAGGGACTACTTAGATGATTTTGTTGTGGTTTATCTCAACAACATTGTTGTTTACAAGAAAAGCATGGAGGAGCAAAAAAAAGCACCTGATGATGGTATTTAAAAGACTCCGAAAACATGAGTTGTATCTCAAATTATCAAAGTGCTCTTTTGCGCAAAAACGTATCAAATTTCTTGGTCTTATTTATTAAAATGATATACTAAAAGTCATAATTTTCTTATTGGGGTGGACATATTATAAATCGATTTTGTTATTTTAATGAGATTCTTTATGAGTAATTATTGCATTGTATTATTTATTTAAATATTATGCTTGTGTATCTTTTATTCCATATAGTAGCTGATTTTCTATGTAGAGTTTAGCTTACACATAGAAGATCATATCATTAGTTCTTGTGGATTATGTTTTTTGGTTCACAGTCTTAAATGGATTTGGACATCCATCGGTAGGATTGTAGCTCAAGTTTTACTAGTTTATCTTGACTATAGAAAACGATATAATTTTAATTCGTTGTACTAGTACACTTTAATTATGTGTATTGAATTGGACCTGTTTGGGTTAATTATTTCTATACTGACTATATAAAACAATTTAAAATCCCATGATTATTATGATTACTTATATTTTTAATCCTGAAATAATCAATAGACATATATATATATGTATGTAGTGTTTGTTGTTTTGATTCATTAAGAGTGAGATTCATTTATTGATCAATAATATTCGTGAATTATATGACGACACTATATTTATGATGAATATTAATTATTGAAGGAATGCACGTCCCGGTATAGGGATTTATTATAACCCCTTAAGAAGCTTATAAGTTTTGATTTTGTCAAACTCTACAGGTGGATTATATTAATCCTACATGTCAAATAAGTTAAGTAGTATGTTCAAGGATTAATAAGTCATTTAAATATAATTGTCAGTAATTTAATTTAAATGACATTTATTTGTAATCTTAACGTGAGGATAATAATAAGTATTTAATTATAAGGAGATCGAAATATAATTTTAAGATATGGACGGGAATGCAATTATAATTCTTTAGTGGTGTGAATTATAATTTATAGAAAGAAGGGTTAATTACTGTTTAGTATATTGTACTTGCTACTAAGTTTCATTTTCTACATTGTACTTTTTTCTTATAAAACATACATCAAAGTTTTTGTTTGGTTCCACTTTGGTCACACTCATCCACACCATCAGTAGTCCGTTAATCATATTATGACGTGGCCACGCAAAATCATTACTCTCTAACAGCATGTTTTCCATCTGAGCAATCCAGTCACCCTTCCCACCATGTGCGATTCACATAGGACGAAATTTACACTTAAAACAAATAACAAACACAAATCGATTTGAGAGGGAGAAAGAAATTCATCCATTCGTGTGTTCTTCCCCCTTCCCCCTTTTCTACAAGAACCCTAAATCGATTTGAGAGATCTTCCATTGAAGAGGCCGAACATTCATTTTTTAGGTAAGTTCTTTTTACATTATTGCTAGGGTTTTTCGGTAAGTATGCATTCATTTTTAAGCTTTATCTCCATTGAAGTGGCACTACATTATTGCTAAGGTTTTTCGATTTTGTATAGGAAAATGTCTGAGATATCTTCCAGCTATCACTACCCATTTGAGCATTCAAGCAGTTATATTATATTTAACACTCCTTTTACCCATTTTGAGGTAAGTTCTTCAAAAACAAAATTTAAAAAAATTCCATCATAAGTTTTTTTGACAAATAGATTTCTTGTAAATTAATAGGCAATGTCACATACCTCTATGAACTCCTACTTTTTATGCAGATGTGGTCATGCAGCACCCATTAGAGTATCACGGACTGAAGAAAATCCGGGAAGAAGGTTTGCTGGTTGTATGAACTACAAGATTAAATCATGTGGTTTCTTTGAATGGATTGATCCTGAAAAATGACCACGTGAAAGAGTCTATGAGTTAGACTGGAAGATTCAACAGTTAAAGCATGAACTTGGTGTGAGAATCCGGGCTTTCGACCCATCTTTCCCGGTTTATTTGTTTTTCTCATTTTGAAGGAAAACGTATTTTCAGAGTCTCCAGTTTGTTTTACAAGAAAACAAAGAAAATATTGTACAAAAGATAATTCGAAATGAACTACCTTTCATACGTTTGAAACCAGAGATTTATTAATAACTAGATTTGATAGGGTTCAGGAACTACGTTACGAATTGGGAAGGTGTTAGGCACCCAATTCGCCCTTTTGGTCTCTTAAATGGATCATGTATTTAATTCCTATTTTAGATATCTTGCAAGTAGCTTGAAATCGTTTCCAAAATAGTCTTTTCGGATGAGTTAGATTAAAAACAGTATTTATGAAATCAGACTTGAGCTTTGTGAGCGCTTACGTATTCATTCGTAGAATGAAATCAGAGTCTCGTAGTTTCACTTGTTTGGAAACTATTTTACTATTTTAGTTTGTTTTGAAAACGTGTCAAAACGGATTTTAGTTTTCTCGTAAAACTTAAAAATGATTGATTTCGAAAGTAGCGAACTTCTTTGCAAGTTATCTATATTAAAACTTGTGCAGTAATTAAAATCAGAAGAGTGGTAGAAAGACGTACCTGATGCGCTTGAAGAATAAAGACTGCTTGCTTGCTTCTTTCTCTATTTAGAACTTTCTCTCTAGAACTTTTCTCTCTCTTACTTTCTCTCTCTAGAACTTGCTTTCTCTAAAAACTCTCTTCTTAATGAACTAGACAGAGTTTTCTCTCTCTAAAACTTACATGAATCTTCCTCCCTCCAAATGAAACCCCAAGGGTCCTATTTATATCAAAATTTTAGCCAAAAACACTTTAAAAGGGGCCAGCCGCAGGGGGTGCGGCTCGAATCCAACCGTACAGTTAGGAGCCAACCGTGTGGCTAGGGTGTGTGGCTCGGGCGTGCAGCTCAAAGCCAACCGTACGGCTAGGGAGCGTGCGGCTGGCTCTTAAAAAACTCAATTTTTCTAATGAGGCGCTGCCCCGCACCCCGCACCCCGCGACCTGACTGGGAAGGTTGATCCTCGTCCTAGTAAGCGAAGTGGTGACATTGGTTGTGGTAGATTCTTAACGTGCTAGAAAGTCAGGATTTTTCACAATGGTCTCCTATATGCATGATGACTCAAGACTTGATGCGGAATGCTTGTTTTGTATGAAAATTAGGTTCACACGAGAGTCGTGGATTGGGGTGTTCACACTTGGACAAATGAAGGCTGGCATGAAGTTGATGGAGAAAAAAAATGAAGACTTGCAAAAGATCATGCATTGTGAAGAGGAGATGTAGATGGTGTGGAAGAATAAGAATGAGAACAAATGCAAGGAGGATGCAATGAAGAATAAATTTGTTATTATTGTTGTTATTGCTGGGCTTGTTTTAAGTTTCTTTATTATTGTCTTTTTAGGTTAGGTTTAGTTATGTAATTTGATTCTCCTAGCTAGTAGTTATTTTGTCTAATGTGTAATGTAATGTTGTTGGCAACTTTTGGCAGAAGATGTAATGAAGACATTGTTCTAATGAAAATAAGTATTGTAGACACCCCGATCCGTGACCCCCGCAAGAACCCTAACGACCTTTGAAAACTGCTGTTTCGGGAGTCCGGGACCCACCCGAACACCCTAGACTGCCCCGAAAGCGTTTGTTGGCCAAACAAACCTGTTTTAAAGTGAAATGCCGCACGACATTCAAGATTGTCGCACGACATTCAAGATTGTCGCGCGACACACACAAGTATGTCGCACGACAATCCCACTTTATAGGGACTTGTCGTGCGACAAACACCCCACCACTCCACTTTCTGACTCATCAGTGAGTCAGAATCATCATTAAAGTGAAATGTCGCACGACAGTCAAGATTGTCGCGCGACATACACCAGATTGTCGCGTGACATATACATTTTCACCACTATAAATAGGCCAGCAGCCGCCAAGGATGAGGGACACCAACATCATAGCTGAAAACTGCAACAAAAACAGCAAAGCATCAGCTTAGAAATTATGGGGTTATGATCTGATTTTCTAGCCTTTCGTGAAGTATTCTCGAGTATCGTTGTATTTCTGAAGAATTATTGAATCTATTCTCGACACTCGACGTGTCCAGTCTCTGGAATCGAATTCTCGGAAATATCTAAAGAAGGAGAAGATTATTATCGCCGGAGATCTCTCTGCCGTATTATATTTTCTTTCTTATTATTATTCTCGTCGGGAAGGTAACGAAAGTCTCTTCTAGTAATTAAATAAGATATTTGTATATTAGCTTTATTGTAGACTTGCTTAAAATTCGATCCCCGTCCTAGTAAGCAAAGTGGCAACATGGTTGTGCTAGATTCCAAACGCGCTCGAAAATCAGGTTCATATGTGTACTTGTTTTATTTCTGTTGTTTTGTCCACGTTTTATTTGAATAAACTTATTGCCAAGTTATAAATAGTCTACCGTCTTCAAAACAAAAGACCCTGATAAAAACCATTTTGAAATTCAGAAGAATAAGCACATTATCGTCCGGATAAAATTCTGTTTTTAAAACCCGGACTGATAAGACTTACCAAGGAATTAAAATCAACATATCCGTCTTCTTTATAGACTGCGACGTGTCTGATAACTCTCCTCAAAGAGTTCTAGTTCCATATTAAATTAGTCCCGATACAAAATCCGAACTTTTTACGAAAGTAATCACAACACGAGAAAACCATCATTATCTGAGGAAATAATACGGAACACTCTTTCAAAATAAAAAGGTCTTGTCATTTGTATTTACATCTTTCAAATAATAAAAACATCGGATTTCGGAACACAAGGGTTTTTATCCCTTTCCCGCCTTTTCTCACAAATTAGGGTTTTTATTCGAAAAGTAATAGACTGTCAGTAAAAGCATCTAAGTTTTTCAACATAAAATAAACATATAAGACCACTAGAGACCGAAAGGGCGGAATGGGTGCTTAACACCTTCCCAAACCGTAATATAGTTCCCGAACCTTATAGAATCCTGGTTTCGTAGACAAACGTGTAAAGAAAGGCTTATCTGTAGCCTTTCCTCTTACACGACCCCTTTTTGTCCATTTTCTCGTAAAACGTACTGGCGACTCTAAACGAACCCCTTTGCATCTAGAATAGACGTAGGGACACCCGATATGAACCATCGACAAAGATACTCCAGCAAATGGAACGACGGAATCCGCTCCGACGTTTCAGACACCCAACGAACGGGGACGAGACCCGGGGGTCGCATTTGCGGATTCTCACAAGTATTAAATTGTAGTAAATATGTATCAAACCAGTTACATAGACCATGCACCAAGTAGATAATTGGATCAAACAAGTGTTACACCATCATCACAATCACAAAAAAGAAAATAACAGTAGATTGAACTAGCAGCATTTAATCCTTTCAAGTACATAATTGGATAAAACAAATGTTACACCATCATCACAATCACAAAAAACAAAACAAAAAGAAAAAACCAGTAGATAATTTGATTAAAGAAACCAATTACATAGAGTAGATAATTGGATCATTAATACTTTAACAGTAACAAAACAATTACACAGACCATCCACCACCAAGTAGATAATTGGATTAAAGAAACCAATTATATAGAGTTTGCAAGTACATAACTGTATTAAAAGCTTACATCATTAGAAAAATTCTTACACCATCATCACAATCACAAAAAAGAAAAAAAAAAGTTTTTAAACAACACCAATGAACTTAAGAAGTGGCACTTCTCCCTATCCATCCTCTATTCTTCAAACCCATATTTTTTGCCCTTGTGTTGTTTGCATCTGCTCCTTTTATTGGAGTCTTTGACCTTGTATTGTTTGCCACTGCAGTGATTTCTTTCCTACTTGGTGGTGTCTTCTTAGTGGTTTGACTTGATTGAGTGGACACACCTTGCTTAATTGGGGTTTTAGGCTTTGGTGTTTCTGATTTCTTCATTCTCTTAGCTGGGGAAGATGAAGACATTGCTCCTAATCCAAGTTCAGTTAATTGCCTTTTTGTTACTGATGATGTCTTTTTGTTCAGTTGTACTAGTGCTCCTCTATGCCTTGGCATTTGTCCAATAAATTGAATGCACAAGAAACTGAATAAACACTGAATGCACAAGAAACATACCCTCAGAAACGTATTTCCACTTTTAGGAGAAATGTAAACTCCATAGCCATTAGGCACACTCTCTTTTCTCTTTGTCTAACACAGTCCACACAATACATTAACAGTAATACTTAAACATTAAACTAGCATTCACATAAAAGTACTACAATTACCCTCAAAGGCAATTTTTGAGGCCTAGAAGATGTCCCAACTGTTTGGTCCACACTTATCTGGCTACCACCTGTTTGGTTCCCTTTTGAGTACTGGATTCATTTATTCTTCGTTAGTTTACCTGAGAGAAAGTGTAGAGAAGATATAAGCATGTTGTGGTTATATTGATCAATAATATAATTGAGTAAGCAAAACAAGATACTTACATTACCTGGACCTTTGTATGTTTTCTTGTTGTGACCATACTTATGGCACAGTCCACATTTCATTTGACTGCCTCTCCTACTTATTTCACTTGCATTCTTCGTCTCTGCTTTATGGGACTCTCTATGCCTCTGATGTTTGGCCTGCCTGGCATTCTTCTGTGTGACGGGGGCTCAAATTTCTCAAAAGGCTGCTTTTTCCAATAATTTTCACCATTTAATCCTTTCCAGTAGAAGCCCTACGCTTGTTTTGTGGTTTCAACTTTGAACCAATGAGAAATATAATTATCTGGATCATCTTTCATGTAGTAAATTGGAATAACAGCATAAGGGCATGGGATCCCACTCAATTCCCACATCCTACATGTGCATGTCTTGTCATTAAAATCGACCACATATCCATTAAGACCATTATTCACCTCAAACTGTCTATCCCCATTTAAAGTAGCGGTCCAATACCTGTGCATGTTCTTGTTCTTCTCCAACATAAATCTAGGTTTAGGGACATCATCCTACTCCTTCATTGTATCTCTCCTCTTTTGCATTCTCACCATTACAGCCAACCTTATATCTTCTAACATATGTATAAGAGATTTTGATCTAGCCTCTACAATAGAACCATTGAAGATCTCACACATATTATTCTCCACATCATCACAAGTAGCCTGTCCACCAAAATAAGCTCTAGCCCATGTATGTGGCTTTTGCTTCATTAAGTAAACACATGCCTCCTCTTTGTTCACTTTTTTATTTCCTCCATTTTATCCTCAATTCTTTTGAGGTTCCGCATTCACAAGCTTGCCAAAACAATGATTTCAATTCTACACCACTATATGTTTTCCTAAA
Organism: Lonicera japonica; assembly: GCA_021464415.1. NCBI lineage: Eukaryota > Viridiplantae > Streptophyta > Magnoliopsida > Dipsacales > Caprifoliaceae > Lonicera > Lonicera japonica. The sequence continues at coordinate 82,985,430 of CM038464.1, read as the reverse complement.
GTTGGCATATATATGTCTAGCATGACATTTATGCTCAGCCATAGGTAAAAGCTCTCTAACAGCATGTACAAGGCCTTTTTGTTGGTCAGACAACACAGTCATGCCTAAGCCAGTTGTGATATCTAAATCTTCTTTCACCAACTCAATAAACCAATCCCAACTACTCCTGCTCTCAAACTCCACAACAGCCCATGCTATTGGGAACATGTGATTATTTCCATCCCTCCCAACTGCAGCCAATAACTCACCATTACAAAAACTTTTTAAAAAACAATCATCATAGCCTATAATCGGCCTACAACCTGCTTTCCACCCTTTCTTCAAAGCATCAAAACATATATAGATTCTTAAAAATTTTGCAGGTTGGATTGGATCAGGCCTATCCACCTCTACATTAACTGAACTACCTGGATTGGACCTAAGTATCTCACCAGCATAATCCCACACCTTCGCATAATCTTTCTTCAATGATTTTTCAACTTCACCCAAAGATTTTTGCTTAGCTCTAAAACACTGTCTTTTTGAAACAATTATTGAGTATCTCTCAAGTGCATCAGCCATGAAATCCTTCAACTTCCACTTTGGATCATTGACAATCTTCTTGTGGTATGTTTTGGCAAGCCACTTAGAATTTACATGTCTTATTTTGAAATTCCTGATACATTTGTGAACATTATTTAGTTATTTAATTTGAAAACTATTTTCAGTTTGCATGTAACTTGCCCACAACCTCCAAGGGCAACCATCAGCACACAAAGGAAGAAAATATTTTTTACTATTCATCTCGAACCTAATTTGGTACCCTTTGGACACTGCATAATGTGTTAGAAAATCTTTTAGTTGCTTAGGGTTATTAAACTTCATCCCATTTACAGGTTCTGTTTTCAAAGGGTCGGCTTTCTCATCAAATACAGGGAATTTTGATTTGTATCTAACCCCACCCTCCCCATCACTAGAATCTGGAGTCTAATAGTCATCAGCGTTAGAGTCTGATCCATAGTTTACCCCCACTCTCTCCTCAACTGTCTCATCAACTCTTTCCTCAACCCTCTCCTCAGTTTCTGTAGTTTTTTTTACCTTTCCTATCAAGACATTGCTTCATGACCTCAATTAATTCCTCATCTTCTCCATCACTAACATTATATAGACTGGTAACATCACTATCTGTCTCATTCTCATCATCACATTGTTAACTTCAGTTACATTCTTTTTAGTATTGTGAGAATCCGGACCCGCGACCCGAGAGAAGAAAAGAGTCCTCGTTCTCGGTTTTTATTTGAAAACGTGTTTTGTAGAGTCGCCAGTTTGTTTTACGAGAAAACAAACAAAAGATCGTACGAAGGACAATTCGAAAACGAATTATCCTTCATACGTTTGAAACCAGAGATTTATTTTGAAAATTTACTTTGCTAGGGTTCGGGAACTACGTTACGAATTGGGAAGGTGTTAGGCACCCAATTCGCCCTTTCGGTCTCTTAATGGATCATGTATTTAATTCCTATTTTAGATATCTTGCAAGTAGTTTGAATAGTTTTCAGAATAGTCCTTTCTGGATAAACTTGATTTAAAATGGTATTTTGAAATCGGACTCGAGCTTTGCGAGCGCCTACGTATTCATTCGTAGAATGAAATCAGAGTCTCGTAGTTCCTTTCTTTTGGAAACTGTTTTTATATTTTTGTTTGTTTTGAAAACGTGTCAAAATAGGTTTTAGATTTCTTTGTAAAACTTAGAAAGGATTTGTTTTGAAAGCAATGAACTTCTTTGCAAGTTATCTAATTTTTTGTATTAAAAGTGAAATTAAATGCAGTACTGAAATTAAGGAGGGTTGTAGAAAATATACCTGATGCGCTTGAAGAAGAAATAAGAACCTTGCCTTGATTGCTCCTTTCTCTCTCTAGAACTTTCTCTCTCTAGATTTTCTCTCTCTAGAAATTCTCTTTCTAAAACTTTTTCTCTCAGAATTTCTCTAAAATGACTCTCTAATAATTTTGACAGAGTTTCTACTTGCTAAAAAACACTATTGAGTGTTGATCCCCAAAATGAGAGCCCAAAGGTCCTATTTATAGCAAAAATCTCGCCAAAAACGCTCCAAACGAGGCCAACCGCAAGGGCGTGCGGCTAGGTGCCAACCGTACGGTTGGGAGCCAACCGTGCGGTTGGGGGGCGTGCGGCTGGCTATCAAAAAAACTCAATTTTTCTAACGGGGCGCTGTCCGTCCTAGTAAGCGAAGTGGCAACAAAGGTTGCGGTATATTCCTAACGCGCTCAAAAATCAGGATTTCTCCTAATGGCCTCTTGTATGCATGATTACTCAAGACTTAATGCGGAATGCTTGTTAGGTTCACACGAGAGTCGTGGATTGGGGTGTTCACAAGTATGTTTAGTTTCCCCCACAATGTTAACTTCAGTTTGAACACTTACACCTTCATTTTTTGTTTCTACATTATCATGCTCAACATACATCTCAATACCCCCTGTCAACCTAACACATTCCAACATACCAGATATATCTTTATCAGTATCTATCAACCTAAGACCAGTTTCTATGCTCATTCTAGGATGAAGGTAGAATAATTTTGACATATTTGTGTAACCTAATTCTTCTACCATCCCCTTCAATTCAAAATACGACATCTTATCTAGATCAACATGGTAAAAATAACTTGTACTACCACCAGAATAAAACAAAAATGGATGATTAACAAACTTCCCCCCATGATTCAAATGCAAAGCAAAACTATCAATCACTGCATAAAATGAAAACATAGATAGTATTACAATTATTTGAATGTACGCGTATTAAATAAGTCGAAACCCTAAATACGTAAACTAATGATAAAAAAACTAATGAACAAATGATATAACTGCAAAAATGTCCCATTTAACCAAAACATCAAAGATTAAACAAACATTCAAACCCCATGATACACAGAACACAATAAGAGAAGCTGGCGTTTATAAGATTCACATAAAAATAGGAATTAAACATAAAAAAACTTACTTCTTTTCCACGAAAATCAAATATTAAACTCTTTTTCCACTTTGATTGGCACCGAAAGAAAAGGGATGTAGGGTTTCTCTAGGATTAGGGTTTCTCTCTCTAACATGTGCTTTCTGATTTGGGAAATTATGATATTAGGGTTTCTCAAAACCTAAAAAACAAGTTTAAATTTCATCCCACGTGAGTCGCACGTTTTTGGAGGGGTGAATGGATTATTGAGATGGAAAATATAAATAGGAAATAATGATTTTGCGTGGCCACGTCGGAATATAATTAACGGACTATTGACGGTGTGGAGGAATGTGACTAAAGTGGAACCAAACAAAAACTTTGATGCTTTTTTAACAAGAAAAAAAGTACAATGTACAAAATGAAACTTAGTGGTAAGTACAATGTACTAAACAGTAATTAACCCTAGAAAGAACTAATTTATAATGGAATTAGGATTATAGCTTTCCATAGGAAACCCAAATACTTATTTCTCCTTAGGGTTCTTATGGTAGCGTTATATATACGCTGACCATGCCTCTTTTCATGGTAACAATAATTCTCAAAACTTAGGATTTTTTCTGTTGAGAAAGGTGAAAATCTTGGTGATACCATAACCCACACTCAGTACAAGATTTGATGGTGGAGGAAATACGATAGAAGATCTTTAGGTTTTCGGTACTCCAATTGTAAATCAATCGTGACTTTTGATCGCACCGTTGGATTGGGCTAAATTTTGGATATGTCGTTTGGAATGCAAACTTATTACAATTACATGAAAAATCAAGACGATCAAAATTTGTTTCGATGGCGAAAACAATCGATTTTAGCAACCTAGCGGGATTGGAAAAAATATGACCAAATCGCAATTTGATACTATCAAACCCTAGTCTCCTCATACAGATCCTCTACGTGATCCACAAAGGTGAAATCTTTTTCTTCTTGTAGGGTTTTTAAAAACTATTTTGTTCGATCTATATGCTATATCAAATGATCCTATAATTATGTCTCATTAATATCATTGAGCAAGGAAGTGTGCAATGGTTCCGGTTAAGGTCAAGGTTATCCAAGAGTAGCAGGCGCCCACTAATGTGTCAGAACTTTGTTATTTTCTTGGATTGGCGAATTACTATAAAAAGTTTGTGAAAGACTACTCCGGTATTGTGATGCCCTGATGTGCTAAGAAACTAGTATATTATAATGCACTAATATAAACTTTGGAAAGCGTATATTATTATGCTTGATGTGTTTTTAGTGCTTCTCAGGTGCTCAAAATTTAATGGGGAATATTAACTTTTGAATGGAGTAATTTGGAGTTAAAACAAAAAAGTTGTGGTGAAAATATATTTTGGAAGAAATAAAAGAACATCTTTTATGGGCTTAAAAGTAAATAAAGTGAGGTTAATTAACAAAGGGAGGTGTGTAGCTTCGTTGGATAGAGTTCTGGTTCTTTACACACTGGGCCTAAGATCCAATCTTGGCAGTAGGATTTTTATTTTTAAAGCAAAGCAGCCATAACATAACATTGTCATGGATTAAAAGGAGCCTCAAATGGGCTATAGCTTTCACACAACATGACCATCAGGTCAAGCCCATTCATAATAGAAGCCCATGTGGGAGCCATGCAGTCCTTTACCAGAAATGGGCTTGAAGTCAATTTTAATAAATTGAACCCTACACTAGTCTAGCCAAAAATTATAAAAAGACAACAGCAATCACAAGGAGCCGCTAGCCTTTTTCTCTCTTTTTGTTAGGCACCATTATCGAGAAGACACAGCCACAACTTTTTTCTTTCTCTTCTTGTGCACGGTTTTCGAGCATTTTTTTATGCTTTTCTTTCTTCCTTATCGATTAGTGTACGTAGCATTTTTTTTTCATTCTTGATCGTGCACAGCAAGAGGCTTTAGAACTTTAATTATTTTTTAGTTTCTTTCTTCTTCTATTAGGAGCATATTTATTTAATTTGAAGTGGATTACTTTATGCTATTAATTCAGAATTGATCTCGTTAATTTATTTGCATGTATTCAAGTAAGTATTTAATTTATTTATTTATGTATTCATTAATTATGTATTGTGTTTTAATTACAAATATGCAAGGCTAGGTTATTATTTAGGGTTGAGGATGAGTATAATTGATTGATTTTCTTGCACATATTCATGCCAATTGATTCTACCAATTTAATGCTTTAATGTTAAAAATAATTCATGTTGAATGCCTATTTTAACTGATAAAAAATAAAATTGGATTCTCATTATAATTTGTTGGATTCAGTTTATGATTTCATAAGAGTGGATATAAATTGTGTTTTGATGGATATAGTAAGTGTTTTGATTTTATACATAAGTTTGGCTATGGGAGAATTAATGATTAAATTTTAAAAATTAATTGGGCTTAATTGAATTTATTTTCCTCGTCTAATAGAGTCGAGAAACCAAATTAGTGCAAGACAAATAGTAGAATTTATTAGAAATGAGTATTAGAAATATGATATTAAATATATGACTAGCTCCGCCACCCTATTATTTTATTGATTGATTATTTTATTGGTATTTTTAGTTGATAAACCATCCTTCCCAATTTTTAAGCTATATTATGAATTAATTAGAATTGGTGAGTGAGATACGTACGTTCCATCTGTCAAGTCCTTATAGTGACCTCACTCTTGCCTAAGTAATACTAAATACTAATTCGTGCACTTGCGAGTAATTAAAACATCAACAGCATGCCCCTAACAGAACTCTTGAAGAAGTCGTAAGTTTGGGACTAGTCAATGAGGTGCCAAGTTGCCTTTGATACTTTGAAAAAAGTCATGTCTGAAGATCTCGTTCTTGCTTTTTCGGACATGGATGCATCGGATATTGTGGCCCTAAGGGGTGTTAGTGCAAAAAAGTCATCCAGTGGCTTACATGAGTTGAAAGCTCAACAACACGGAATGGAAGCATTCAGACCACGAGAAAATGTTGCTTGCGGTTGTCCATTGTTTGAGGTTATGGAGGCATTATCTCCTCGATTCTTGGTTTCTTGTAAAGATGGATAACAATGCAGTTAGCCATTGCCTCAGTCAACTGAAGTTGAGTTGTAAACAAGCAGGGTGGCAGGAGTTACTAGTTGAAACTTCTGGCTAGAGTACAAAGCGGGTTTGACCAACAAAGTAATGGATGCTCTGAGCCACATATTTGAGTTCAATCAACAAGCCAATGCATTCCTCAATCCCAATCTTCTAATCATGTAATACCCCAAGTTCCATTTTCTACATGAATCCGTTTTTTAAGCTCGGTTAAGGCTTAATCTCCGTTAGGACATGAATATTTAGTTCCGGAGCCTTCGTATTTGACCCCACATTTTTAGTATGTCATATTAGTTATTAAGTTTGCGAGAATAATCATTTCGTTATTCGGGTGGCCCAAATTGAAATCGAGGTGAAAATCGTGCGTTTTGAACTTTTCGTGAATGTTGATTTTTGGCCAACTTTGAGAGACCATAACTTATTCATCCAATATTCAAAAGACTCCCCATTTTCTGCCACATCTTCATCTCATTCCCCTCTACAACCTTTGTGTTTGGCCTAAATTGAGATTCAACCATTTCGAGGTTCATTTCAGGCTTTCAAAGTCATGTTATGGTGAATAGTAAGCTAGATCAATCCAGCTGGACTATAACACTTCCTAGATCGATCCAGCTATAAGATAGATTGATCTAACTCTCTACACTTGCGAATTTTGACCACTTTTAACCTTGTTTTCCCCTTTTAACACCCCCTAAACCCCCATTTATGTACCATGCATTCCCACACCTCTAGAGTGTCCTAAAGAGAGAGAAAGAGAGAGATGTGAGGGATTCTTAAGAGATTTTAGACTTATTCACCTTGATGCAAGAGTTGTGGGCTAGTTATCACTATTTATCATCATCAACCTCCATTTCCACCATTAAAGCTCCGGGAGAGCTTGGAGCTTGAAGGTTTAGCGATCAACACTTCTTCTACACTTCAATCTTGTGGATTATCATCATTTAAGGTGGGAACACTAATATTAAAGCATTGATTTTTTACTCTTCCATGTTGCATTAGAGATTTCCTTCAAAACTTAGGGATTTCTATAACAAACCTTAGGTTGTATGCACTTTACATGAGTTTGGGTTGATAAATCCTTAATTGATGCCTAATATTCGTAGATTGTCACTTAGATAACATGTATACATAATTAATTTCATGTTTTTGGCTTCTAAACTTGGATATTTACATTAAACCCATTTTGTAGAAAGTGTATGAACTAAAGTTTGGTGATTTTGGGATTGAACTTCATTAATGGTTGAAAAGGGGTTATGAACTATAGATATACATAGTTATACTGCTAATATAATGTGTGAGACATTATCTATGAGAATTACACCAAAACCCACCAAGGTAGAATTATAAGCGATAATTTTTGAATTTAGTGGCTTATGTAGATCATTGTTAAGGTTAGTGATGAGAATACAACCTTAAAACATTCTATAAATGTCATAAACTTAATTTGGTGGGGTGTAGGTTGCCGTGGTAGTAATCAAAGGAGCCTAGTGTACTGTAGCCACATCAGTTAGACGAAAACCATAAAATTTGTGCTTAGCCTGAATAAAGTGATGTATTTGCTTGGATAAAGGGGTGGAGCCTTGGTTATACACAAAACATATACTATATAATGTAAAACAATCGATAATATACACATCAGCCATAAAGGATGGGTAACAGTGAAACTTGAAACCATGGATAGGAATTACACAATTAATTATAGTTATCCACACTTTAAATGTATGGTGATAATCCATGAGATAAGTAATTGATTCGGTATTAAATAATGCGCATATATTTCTGTGTGTGGTGTATTTGTGTACCAGAGCAGGTCCGGCCCAAGCTGATAGAGATGGTAACTGGATTTTCCTCTTTTAGTAGGGTTTCTTCTCTCCCTTTTCTCGAGAGCATCTTCTTTTATTTATAGATCTGTATTTCGTGTTCCCCAAGATGGATTAGGTCACCAGTGAAATGACCATCCAGGGCATACCTTATGGCCCCCGAGGCATTCATCCCTCTCTTCTACATGATGGAGGAACAGCTGTTATAACCAACTTCTTTGCACTTTACACGTGTCACTTTGTCATTTGTTCGTGTAGTAATCATTCATCATGCGATATTATCTGTGGGTGTCATTTTCTCATTGGTGAGCATGCTTATGTCCGTATATTCTCTGTCTGCATGTGGGAAACCTTTCTTAAGTTGATTGTCTTTTGTTCGGCGGTTGTTCCTTTTGCTCGGCTAACTGTCGCTTTTTACTCAGCAAATATTGTATACAGTCTCTCACGTTGTTAAGCCTCATCCGTGGTCCTTTTCATCTTTTATGATAATTGAGCCTCGTCCTTCTCATTCGGCCCATAAGGAGATGTTAAGACCAACTCGACCCACAAGAGAATGCTTAGAATTATGCTCCCAGAATTGGCCCCCAAGCCTTCGAGCCATGTTAATTCCATGAGTTTGGAGGCTTGATTTTCGTCAGAGCAATCTCTCATTCTTAGCCAATCTTTTGGAGAATTTTATATTTGTGAATAGTCTCCACATGTCATATCGTCAGTCATTGATTTTGACTAAGCGTAATGAGATGGCTATTAAATCTCATTAAATGAGGGTCGCTTCTTACACATATCTCAATAAAGTAAGGCATCTCTTGGAGGGAAATAAAGGAAGGAAATTTTCAAAAAGGTATTTTTTCTTCAACCCTAATTTATATCTCTTCATCTCCTCCATTTCTTCGCTGAAATCCTTTCTTTTCTGATAGTCGAACTTTTTCTATTGTTTTCTAGTTCGTTTCACCGAATTTCGTTGCTCATCTCGTTCATCAGTAGTTCTTCTTTCTCTGTAAGTCCCTAACTTCTTATTCCTTATTTTCGATTCATTTTTCATAAAACTCTAGTTTCAGTTCTTGTCATCGTTGTTACTCGCTGATCATTATGGGAGGAAAGTATGCTTTGAATACCGATATAGACAAATCAGAATTTGAGAGGGCCTATATTCCTAACGAAATTTCCTGGAGAGAACCTAGGCCCCGTGAGGATATTTTCAAAGATATAGAATTAGGTTTACCTCCGTCTCATAACGAATATCCCATTTATACATCCTTCTTTAAGGTTGATGGGTTGAGGATTCCTCTTGATCCTTTGCTGGTAGATTTTTTGAGGGATACTCCTATGCCAACTAACTCCAAACGTACTTAGAATTATTTTAGGCACGTCTGAACTGAATAGACATATTAATCTTAACCTGGGGTTAAAAGAAATGAAATATTGCTATCTTTTGTCTGAGTCCAAAGATAAATGGAATTTGAGGGCGAGACCTCACTCTCCTTCCATTGTTGAGGGGCTAGCGTCATCTCATAAAGGAGCGTTTAACGATGTAGTTCTTCTTACTGTGAATCTTGAGCCTGGCCCAGTTAACAAAAGCATTCCTAGGCATTTCGGCGCACCTGGTTTGAATTTTATTTATTACGTATTTTTTGTCTATCAATTGTTTGATGTTTTACCTTAATTGATTTTTCTTCTTTGCAATTGGTGGAGCGAAAAGGTGTTTTAGCAAACCGCTTTTGGACGAGCTCAATCTTGACCATCTGAACGCGGCTATCAACTATGATGGACCTGATAATGTAGGGTCTTCTCGCCATCCAAGATTGGCTCATATTCTTCTGAATTATATCCCTCCGTATACTTCCTTTTCCAGCCGCACCAATATTGTTAAGTGGGTTGGCCCTTCCCTTTTGGATAAGGATAAATACGATTTCTTCAGAGATCGAAATATAGTCAACCCTTGGGTGCTCAAAAAAAGCGAGGGCATTCAGCGGCGTATTTTAGCTAGAGAATCTCCAGACTTAGAATTTCTTGGATTTCTGGTTGCCAGAGAAAAAAGAGGCAAATGGAAGAAGAAAAATAAAAGGCCGGCAGTTGAAATAGTTTGTAACCCCCCAGTCGATCGTCCCGTGTTACAGACCGAGAACACTGAAAGGGTTTCTATTGCTGAGCCGAGCACCGCCATTCCAATCGCAAGGAGGCGTGGTGAAGCCGTATCTGCTTCTATAGGGGAAGTTGAAGTAAACTTTCCCACCGAGGAAGAGTTAGAGGAGGTTGAAGATTCTCCATTAAAAAGAAGACCCAGAAGTGAGGTGCTTATTCCCGAGCTTTCTGATATAAATATGGCTGGTCGGCGTAGCGTTTTCGATTATTTAAATGCTCAGCTCTATAAAGATAGAGCTTCTGGGAGTTCGGCAAGTCCTCCTACTAAAAAGAGGAAAATTGCACAAGAAAAGACTCATGCTGCTGAAGTTAGAGATCCGATTGTAGAGGAGACCAGTCCTGAAGTCACCTCTAGTGGAGATGTTAGGGAAGTTGGGGTTTCAGGGAATCCCTCTCCCCCAATTGAGAAAAGGGAACAGGTCCATGAGGGTGCCGAATATACGGTCGACTCACCAGCTGAACACGAGGTGACCAAGATACCGGAAGAGACTCCTTCAGAGGAACCTCTCCCCGAAGAAGTTATAATCAGGCCTCAAATTTCTCATGATAAGAGGCCTATTAACGTGAAGGATTCTACTCTGTCAAGCAGCAGAGTTGCTCATACCTTGGCAACAGCTATGATTTTGCCAGAGGACGACAGAAAATTGAAGTATGTTCCTCTCTCTGAACTGGAATATAGAGGTTTCTAGTGCCAAGTTGGTGTAAGATACTATCTCTTCTTTTCATTGAAATTTTATTTTCTTTTCAACAGTTGTTTATTAACTGCCTTTTTGTTTCCTACAGTCAAACCAATACTTTTCTGAATTGATTTCTCGATACAAACAAGCCAGGAAAGACCACAAAGCAAAGGTGGCAAGGCTTAAAAAGGAGATTTCGGAGGCCAAAAAGGAAGCTAACGAGGCCAGAGTCATAGTTGTTGACCTGAAAAATTAGCTTTCCTCTTTTCAGGCCGATTATAACCATGCGACGAAGTCAGCTGAGGAAAATAAGGCTAATTTAGAGGGTCAAGTTCAGACTCTTCAGGCTCAAATTGCCGAACTCTAAACTTCTCTTACGCTGGCTCAGAATAGTAAAGCTCAAGCTGTAGCCAAGGCCAGAAAGGAGGAGAAAATGGCAGCCGAAGCAGCAATTGAGGAGCTCAAGTCTACTCATTTCGAAGAATTGGCCAGCGCTGAGACAACGGGCTATAATGAGGCCTTAGATGAAGCAGCAACCCAGATCATAAAAATAAAAGATATTATTTATAAAGCCGGTTATGAATCTGGTTTATCTGCTGCAGGAGTTGTCGAGGGCGATCCCCTTTTTGATAAATTGGTACTTTGCCCTCCTAACTTGTTTGCTAAACCTTCCCCAGCTTCTGGATAGGAGCAAGAAGGCGATAATGCTGCCGATGATAATAAGGATGAGAGCTGATTATCTTTCTTTTTCCTCTTTTCCTTTTCATTGATGTATTCCTTTTCCCCTTTTTTATGACTTAATGAAATGTTCTAATGAAATCCGTTTTGCCGAGTATAATTTTCTTTATGTATGTAGTAAAAATTCTTTTTTCCGAGTATATGTTTCTTTAAGTATATCATACTTTGATTTATTGCAAGTATGCCGCCCAGTTAACCACGTGGCTTTTAGGAAATGGCCACTGGGCAACTAATGTGAGGGGTTTTATTATATTCCCAAAGTATTTCTTCGAATGAAGAGAATAATAAATGGTGAATGTCTTTTCATATTTCTAGGATATTCATTGCACAGGGTCTTGTGACCCCTTGTGTAACTTCTATCCTATATAAATCGTACTCTTCACTACTGTTTTTCATTGTATCTAACTAGGAAAAAAGAAATCTTAACCTCTTAGTTTCATTTCAATGGCGAATCTTAACAATGAATCCGTTTCTAATGCTGCTTCTCCTTACGCTAAAGGAGTAGATGCCACAGAAGTGGCTGACATGTTAAAGACCTTTTTTCGCCTTAAACGAAAGCACCGTCGTCTGAAGAAGAGCTACGACCGTCTTGCCGGTAGATTTCTTCATTTGAAAGAACGACTTGCTTCTGTCAAGCGCAGGAGGCCTTCTTGAAGAGAGCTTCGACGAGATTAATAAACAACTCGAGAAGGTCATGAGAGTCGTTGAAGCTGAACCTTTACATTAAGGCTCTTGTGATGTTGGAGGAGTTGTTTGAACAAAGCTTCGTCTTTTTTCTTCCCCCCCCCCCCTTTTTCTTTGGGGGCCATGAAGCCCCCACAATGTGTGATTGTGTCTTGAATTAATGAAGATGGATTTTGCAGATATTCCTTGTTGTAAATGATTTAATTAATCTGGAACATAGTTGAATGTAAGTAAATCTGTCTTGTTTGATTATATATTTTTTATAAAAATATTTTCAACTCTTATTGCCTTGGCCGAGTAAGGCATCATAGATTCGGATGTGACTTCTTTCAGGGACCTCGATTAAATGTTGCATTTCTTCTTTTTAATTTTTGGGTGCCTCGATTAATCGAGGTCTTACACATTTTGTTGCCTTGATTCAATCTAGGTCTTATACCTTTTCCACGTTTTATTGCCCTGACCGAGCAAGGTCTTAGATTTTTTTTATGTTTGCTGCCTTGGCCAAGCAAGGTCTTACACTTTTGCATGTTTGTTGCCTTGGTCGAGCAAGGTCTTACACTTTTGCCTTCTGTTAAAGAAGGTCTTTTATTAATTTTGATGCCATGACTGAACAAGGTCTTATACGTCTGCATTTTGCTGCCTTGGTCGAGCAAGGTCTTATTAATTTGCCTTTGGTAAATAAGGTCTTTTTGACAAGATAATATGAAATTCAGATTTCTCAAAACTTCCATTTTATTACTTTGAAATCGGCTCAAAAAGAAAAGTTCATTTTTTGGAATTACAACTAGTGATAATATATTCTCAAGTTGGCTACATTCCAAGGATTCAGAATTGGTTGACCCTCCATATCCTGTAAATGGTAGGATTTGGTTCCAATATCCGAAGTGTTCATATAAGGATCCTCCCAATTTTGCTGGAGTTTCCCATGGCTGGGCTTGACTGCTGTGCCGAGTACTTTCCTTAGAACCAATTCTCCAATTTTGAATTCTCGTGGTTTGACATTAGCTTTGTACTGTTTAGCCAAGGTATTTTGATAATTCGCCAAGTGAACTGCAGCCACTTCCCTTCAAGATTCGGCCAGATCCAATGCTTCCTCCAGGGCCTGATCATTGTTTCCATTTTTAAACTGCGCCGTTCTTAAAGTGGGTAAGCCGATTTCTAAGGGGATGACTGCCTCCGTTCCGTAGGTTAGGGAATAAGGAGTATCCCCTGTTGATCGGCGCTGTGTCGTTCGGAAGGCCCAGAGTATTGAATGCAATTCTTGTGTCCACTTTCCTTTCTTCTCTTCTAATATTTTCTTCAAACCATCCAAGATTGTTTTATTTGATGCTTCAGCCAGACCGTTGCCCTGGGGATAAGCTACACTTGAAAAGTGTTGTTTAATCCCATAAGCATTGCAGAATTCTTCAACTTTTTGGTTCTTGAACTGAGTCCCTTTGTCAGAAACTAATACCCGTGGAATGCCAAATCTGGTGACGATGTTTTTCCACAAAAAGCTTATAACATTAGATTCGGCAATGTTCGCCAGAGGAACTGCCTCTATCCATTTCGAAAAATAATCCGTGCCGACCAAAAGAAACCTTATATTGCCTGGAGCCCGAGGAAAGGGACCCATAATATCCAATCCCCACATAGCAAAGGGCCAGGGGCTGATAATGGGATGAAGAGCGGCAGCATGTTGATGAATCATTGGGGAGTGTTTTTGGCATTTTTCGCACTTCTTTACATATTCTACGGCGTCTTTCTGCATGCAGGGCCACCAATATCCTTGGGATCTAGCCCTGTGAGCCAGAGATCGGCCTCCTGTATGACTACCGCAACTTCCTTCATGCAGCTCGAAAAGAGCATTTTGCACCAATTTTGGGTGAATACACCTAAGGTAGGGTCCTGAGAAGGATCTCTTGTATAACTTTTGCTCGGCAGACAACCAGTATCTGCTAGCTTGTGCTTTAACCCGATAAGCTTCAGTGCTGTCATTCGGCAGTGACCCGTCTCTGAGATAATCAATGATTGGATCCATCCAACTAACACCCAAGTTGGTTTTAATGTTGCACATTATCGGTTGTCCATCAATCTTTATACTCGGCTTTGGCACAAATTCTACTTCCAGTGTTCGCTTTACTTCTGAGTCTATTGCTGAAGCCAGAGTTGCCAATGCATCTGCATGTGAATTGTTTGTTCTGGGGAACCTTTTGATATACACCGAATTAAATTTCTTCATCATTTTTTGACCCAAGTTCATATATGCTGCCATTCGTTCATTCTTTGCCGCATATTCCCCTGTCAGCTGATTTGCCACCAATTGAGAGTCATAATTAATTATCAGATCCTGAATTCCCAGCTGCCTGGCCTTTTTCATACCCAGTATCAAGGCTTCATACTCAGCTTCGTTGTTGCTTGCTTTGAAACCTAGCCGAATTGCATGTTCAATTATACCTCCTTCCGGAGTTTTGAACACGATGCCCACACCAGAACCACCAATCGTCGATGATCCGTTGATATTTAGGAGCCAGGAAACTCGATTTTGGGGGGATGCGGATTTTATGATCTGTTCAGATTATTCGGTCATTTCTACATCATGACTTTGCGCCCCAGTTGTGGCCAGTAACTGATTTTTCGCAGAAATTTCAACATTCCCCGTGAACTTGGCAATGAAATCAGTAAGTACCTGCCTTTTGATAGCCATCCTTGGCACATACTCGATATGAAATCTCCCCAACTCAACAGACCATTTTTCCATTCGTTCAGATAAATCGGCTTTCCTGAGAGCTGCCTTGATTGGGCTGTTAGTAAGCACTTTAATTAAAGCTAATACAAGTTTTTCCAGAGGCAAATAATATAATTTTGGTCCTATCAAGCATTTACTTGTAAAATATACGGGCTTTTGCACATTGGCATGTTCTCTGATTAGGGCCGAACTTACTGCCCGATCAGAAGAAGCTAAATACATATAAAGCTGCTCATGGGGATCCGGGATAGATATTAATGGTGGGCTGTCAAGGTATTGTTTCAGCTCGTCAAGTGCTTGATCACATTTTGAGGTCCATATAAACTTTTTTGTTCTTTTCAAAGATTTAAATAAAGGCATGCATTTATCAGAACATTTTGAAATAAATCGATTCAGAGCAGCGATCATACCCGTGAGTTTTTGCAGCTCTTTTAGGTTTGTTGGCTTCTGAATATTGACGATTGCTTACACCTTTTCTGGATTTTCTTTAATTCCTCAACAATTGACTAGAAAACCCAAAAACTTTCCCGAACTAACCCCGAATGTACATTTCGCAGCGTTCGGCTTCATATTGTAATGTCTTAAAATATCGAAATTGTTGCCCAAGTCTTTAATGTGATCGACTTCCTGCTTACTTTTCACGAACATGTCATCCACGTAGACTTCCATGGATTTGTCGATTTCGTCACGAAATATTTTTGTAACCAATCGTTGGTAAGTGGCTCCCGCATTCTTAAGGTCGAATGGCATGACTTTGTAGCAATACAATCCCATTGTGGTGATGAAGGAAGTACACTCTTGGTCTGGTCCGAACAACGGAATCTGATGGTATCCCGAATACGCGTCAAGGAAGCTGAACCTTTGATGACCAGATGCCGAGTCTACTAGTTGATCTATTCTGGGCATCGGGAAGCTATCTTTAGGGCAAGCCTTATTCAAATCGGTGAAGTCAATATATACCCTCCATTTCTCGTTCTTCTTTTCAACAACCATTGGGTTAGAAATCTATTCTGGAAAATCAGCTTCTCGTATAGTTCCAGCCTTAAGTAATTTTTGAACTTCGTCTTCCACAGCTATAGCTTTTTCGGGTGACGCCTGGGGACGATTTTTGTTTAATCAGCTTACAAGCAGGGTTTGCATGTAACTTGTGGCACATTACATCTGCCGATACTCTAGGCATATCATAGGGTTGCCAGGTGAACACATCAACATTCTTCCTTAAAAATTTTGTGAGATCTTGCCTTTGTTCAGCTGTCAGACTACTGCCGATCAAAAAATATTTTTCCCTATCATCTGACTCTTCCACTGCGGGGATTTTGAGTAGGCCTTCAAAAACCCTTTCTTCTGGGCGTCCCCTGACCCCACCATCGACAGGGGGACCATTCTTTGGTTGCTATTGCTTAAGCTCTTTGCCCTTCCTCTAATTCGAGGGTTCGGGCACATCACTTTCCTTTCCTGTTTCTTCGTTATTTTGCTTGATGGATTTGGCCGATTTAGCCTGCTCAGCATGAGCTGTTTCCTTTGTTTTCGATAGCGATCCTCTGATTGCCAAATTAAAATAGTATCTAGCATCCTCTTGCTTTCCTCGAACCACACCCCCCTTTAGGAGTAGGAAATTTTAGTTTTTGATGGAATGGTGAGGCGACCTCCCTCATTTCTCCAAGCCAATTTCGTCCGAGCAAAGCATTGTACGGAGACTCAGTATTCATCACGAAAAAATCTGTTACTACCACCATTCTCCAATTCGAACCGGAACACTAACAACACAAATTGGCCAGACTGCGTCACCACTGAAACTGTAAATTGGGGAATCCACTTACTGAATATACTTACTTGAAATGAACGGTTTTAACTCGTTATATGCTTTTAGATACATTACCTCAGAAGAACTGCCTGGATCAATCAACACTCGATTGACATCGAAGTTGTAGATATTGGCCATTATAACCAAAGCATCATTATAGGGAACATCTACCCCCTCCAAGTTTTCTTCTGAAAAAGACAATTGATAGACCACATTATGCTCCCGATCCCGTTTCGGAGGAGCCAATATTGACATAACTTCTTTAACCGGATGAGCCTCTGCCCATAATTTTGCTCGAGCCAACCGCGCTCGCAGATGGTTCCTTGTTGCTTCTGACCTATTGACAACACCGTGTATAGCTTCAATTATCCCAACAATAGGTTTGGCCGCTTGAGCCAAAGTACGCTTTTCCTCGGCCATTCTTGGTTGCTCATTCGATTTTACCTCATCACGCTTCACATACTTGGATAACCGGCCTTGTTCGACCAATTCTTCCAAAAATTGTTTCAAAGTCCTACAAGTTTCTATTACGTGTCCATGGTCCTTATGATAGGAACATTTGAGTGCGGAATTTCGTGTTTTGGGGTCGCCAAGCATAGGCCTCGGCCATCTGAAAAACTCTTCATTTTTAATCTCGTGCATGATTTTGTGGATGGGCTTATGAAACACCGTATTCACGCATTTTAAAGCATTCGATCTCTTATCATCGTCACCATTCTCCTTTCGATCACTGTCCCTTTTATTCTTCTTATCCTGATTATCGTATCTTCGATCGCCATTCCCATTTAAGTCCCTTTTGAACCCCTGTTGCTTGTTCATGACCTTATCATCGTCTTCCACCCTTGAGAACTCATCAACCCGAGCGAGTAAATTGTTGAACGTTTTGGGAGGTCGGCGAGTGAGGTTGTTGTAGATACCATTGATATCGTATGGTAAACCAAACTTGAAAGTGCTGAGAGCGAATCTCGGATCACAGTCTTTAGCTTCTTGATACAATTCAAAGTACCGTTGAGAATACTCACGCAGCGTTTCACCATGTTTCTTCCTGAGTTGGGTTAAAGCTTCGGGACCCTTAATTATTCTGCTATTGGTAATGAATCGAGCGGTGAATTGCTCGGACAGCTCTCTAAAATTATCAATCTTTGCGGGAGGTAGCTTATCAAACCACCGGAGCGCAGTATTCCCTAAACTGGCTGGGAACATCCTGCACATAAAGGCTTCCTCACCTCTCCAGTAGGCCATAACTTGCTTGTAGTGACGGACATGATCGGCCAGGTCAAATCGGCCGTCATAAATATTAAACTTCGGTTGTCCGAATTTCTTTGGAGGCGGCACGTTTTGGATGCGCTCAGTAAACGGGGAACTGTGATCTTGTCCCAAGGCTCTCCTCGCTAATTCTGCAGCCGACTTCTCATCCTCTGTCTTATCAGCTATGGCTGAATAGATTAACTTCCGCAAATCTTTCTATGCCTAGTTGTTCAACGGGTTTTCTTTCCCTTCAACTACCTTTACTGACTTGGTCACCCTATTAGGCTTACAAACTCCCCTTGTTCCCAATCGTTCAAAAACACTATAATGACCTGACCAGTTTGGACTGGCTTGATGTTCCTTTTCATTAATAGCACCTTCATGAAACTTTCTTTTTAAATTAACTTCATCATACTCATCCTTTGAGGAAGAGATAACAGTCTCAGCCTTTCTCAATTCAGCCAGTTTAAATGGTTCATCTACCACCTTTCTAAGCATTTGTTCCTTAAGGAGTTGTGACAGTATTTCATTTTCTCGCCGTAATTTGGCCATTGCGGTAGATTCATTTAAAACAGGAACATCTCCTTCAGGATAGTTGGGATCGTAAATGTTATTTGATGAATGAGTATGGAATGGTTTATATTAGGTTGGCTGGGCACTGTAACTACAAGTCTATTTGTATTCAGGTTCATATTTAGGTTGGGATTTGGATCTACAATAGGGACTACGTTTGAATTCTCACCAATCTGATGACTTCTAGTTTGAACCATTTCTAAACAGTTATTCCCAAGGATTTTGTACCATATTTCGAATCAAGTAACACAATTAGAAGGAAAATGGCGAAAAATGAATAACAGAGTTTGAAGAAAACAGTGAGATAATAAAAGGTAGAAATCCAATTACCAAAAAATGAGAAACAACTTTTTGTTGCAGTTTCCCACAGACGGCGCCAATTGTGTGTGGTGTATTTGTGTACCAGAGCAGGTCTGGCCTAAGCTGATAGATATGGTAACTGGATTTTTCTCTTTTAGTATGTTTCTTCTTTCCCTTTTCTTGAGAGCATCTTTTTTTATTTATAGATCTGTGTTTCGTGTTACCAAGATGGATTAGGTCACCAGTGAAATGACCATCCGGGGCATACCTTATGGCCCCCGTGGCATTCATCCCTCTCTTCCACATGATGGAGGGACAGCTGTTGTAACCAACTTCCTTGCACTTTACACGTGTCACTTTGTCATTTGTTCATGCAATAATCATTCATCATGCGATATTATCTGTGGGTGTCATTTTCTCATTGGTGAGCATGCTTATGTCGGTTTATTCTCTGTCTGCATGTGGGAAACCTTTCTTAAGTTGATTGTCTTTTGTTCGGCAGTTGTTCCTTTTGCTCGGCTAACTGTCGCTCTTTACTCGGCAAATATTGTAAACAGTCTCTCACGTTGTTAAGCCTCATCCGTGGTCCTTTTCATCTTTTATGATAATTGAGCCTCATCCTCCTCATTCGGCCCATAAGGAGATGTTAAGACCAACTCGGCTCACAAGAGAATGCTTAGAATTATGCTCCCATAATTTCATTAAATTGCTCTATAATTGTTGTTGATGGCATAAATGTTGGGTTTCATACACAATTTAATTATTTGGAATATAGTGTACCAAATATGGTTAATTATATGGGTTATAACTTGTAACTTGTAAGTGGTTGGTGTGACCTTATATTGATGTAAACTTGAGTTGTTGATGCGATTTGTACATCGGTGGATAATTACATATACTTGAGTCCGTTGTTGTATGGTTTAGTCCATATTAGGTCCCAATTATGGTCACAGAGTATAAGGCTGAATAAGTTAGGACAAAGTCTCCTAGGTGAAAGACCTAAATTCGTACATGGAAACTAACGTGAGGCCCTACTACCACGTGGGTGAAAGTCATTAAATGAAGACCTAGTTGGGCACTAGGACATTTGTTTAGATTATTGCAATTTATGTCTAGGATGATACTATTGTGATACATTTATTATATTTTGCTTTCCCTTGATGAGGACAAAGCCCAAGAGACCGATTTATGGATGAGGGCTGAGTCCAATAGCCTGGGGAGTAGGAGCTTCCCTGGAAGCAGAGTATTTTCATGTGGCAATATCAACAAGACTATGTGTCTTGGTAAGTAGTTACACTACGACTGGGTAACCACCCTATCGGGCAAATGTATCCTAGCGTAGTTCCATCCTTGGAGTAACAATACGGATGTTCTCCTTGTTAATTATTTGGAGTATTGTCCCCAAGAAAATGTCTTGCATGGGTTTATATCCAAAGAATTACAAGTAAAGACCTAATCCATGGCCGGTTCTCTCACTTGGAGGAGATTTGAGTAGTTTAAAGCTTGGGATCCTTTGGGGACCTTTACTCTAAGCCTAGTCTTTTGCGGGGTGAAACTGAGGCATTATACTAGAGATGTGATACGAGGACCAACATGATGTATTGTTATAATTGTTATTGTTGTTATTTGTACTGTATCACATCTTGTGTTGATTAAATTATTGGCTCGATTAATAATATGGAAATTTATGTACGAAAATATATGTAGGGATCATTCGAATTATTGGCTGGTTCATAATGAACATAAAAAATTAACAATTAAACCGTAAGTATAAGCATGAAATATAAGATATGCATTGGACTGTGAGTGCATGAGTGGATTCCATAATATACTAATATGTAAAGTAGTATATTAAGTGACTTACGTTATAAACTATACTTGGTTACGGGACAAGGTGACTAGTATCATAACACACTATAAATAAAGTGAAAATTAACGAATACCATAGCGTGATGAATCATAAGAAGCTAATGACCAGAATAAATGATTCTAGAATGTTGACCCCTAGAAATATATGAAACATTCTAACATAATAATTATTGAATGTTGGGGTGAGAATGACTAACTGAGTGAATAGCTTCCGACGTTTAGGATGAAATCCTAGTAGGGTTCAATATGCAAGAGTGTGTGTGTTACATTTTCACTACTTTCGTATTACGATATTATATTATGATACTTGTTGTTTATAAAACTTGCACATGCCTTTGTTTACTAGTTGTATTTTTCTATGAAAAGTTATATAATTCATACTGAGCCTGGATTTGGCTCATTCCATTTTTCACCAGTTTTGCAGGATAGGCCTCGGGGGTGGTGCACAGTATATTCTTCTAGAAGCCTCTAATGAACCGAACCATCTTCTAGTCCTCAAGCTAGGGGATATGTTGTATTTGGCTTTGGTTTTATTGTATCGTTTACAAACTCATTGTTTAGGAACCGGATTTCGGTTTTGACGTGTAAATAGTGTTTCAATTGAACTTATATAAATGATTTATATGTGGAATGAATTTTATGCAGTGATTGGACGTGAAAATGTTTTGTATGAAAACAATTTTAATTTGTAAAGGTTGGTTTGTTAATTATAAAAACTCCACATGCCGAAATTTTCCAAATAAGGTTTTCTAAACAAATTATTTTTTAATTCTTATGACATTTCACCCTCCATCGGTGTATGGAACCGTGATTAACTGGGTCCCAGAGGTTTATCCTCTTAATGGGATTTAGGGTGTCACAAATCAACAGTTAAGTATCCACTAAAATCCGAAGCCAAATCAAGAATGCAATACCGTAAGATCACGTTTCCACTCAATTATTGAAGATGATCGAAAAAGAAAAGACATGGTAGTTTTAGTTGGACAACAGGTTCATTTTGACAAAGGAAAATCATATATTTGTTCCTCGAGTAGGCGAGTTAAGGAGTACTCTTATTCAAGAATGTCATAATACATTATAGGCTAGACCCATGGACAAGAAATGACACTGCCCTCCATAAGCAAGGTTACTACTAGCCCCAAATGAAAGATGATGTGGAGAGCTATGTTAAAACTTGCCTAATTTGCCAATAAGACAAGATTGAACAGAGACAACCAACAAGGTTGCTGAAACCACTACCTATCCCGGAACGAGCTTGGGAGAGCATTTATCTCGAGTTCGTATCAGGCCTGCCCAAAGTAGGAGACTTGACAACTATCATTGTGGTCATTAGTTAGTTTTCAAAGTATGCTCCTTTTATCCTGGTTCTAAAGAATACGTTTGGCCAGGAAATTGCATAGCTATTCTTCAAGAACATGGTTAAATATTGGGAAATTCTTCAAAGTATTGTTAGTAATCGGGACTCTTAGTTCACAATTTTTTTTCGAATGAACTCTTCAAGATTCTCGGCTCCAAGTTTTGTATGAGCTTCAGCTACCACCCCCAGTCTGACGGACAGACTAAAATAAACTCAACACCCAGTGTTTATATTAATGTAATTAAGTTTTATTTTGCTTACTTTGTGTGAGAGAGCGTTCTAAATGATGGAAATATATGAAAAAGAAATGTATTTTTCCCGCGTAGAAGTCAATATCGTCCACCAAACTTGTGAAATTCACCAAAAAATCAATTTTCATCCTTTTTAAGTGATTTAAGAGCCAGATGTTAGATATTGAACCATATTTTAAGGAAGTTCACTGGTGCTCCAACAAGGTCCTGTTGATATAGAAAAATCCAAAAGTGCACTGGAGTTCCGATAGGGACTCGTTGGTAAGTCGGTTACAAAAATAAAAAGGGGTTCTAGAGCCTTCTTTCACTCATATTCACCTCCTCCACTCTTTAAACTTAGAGTTAAGGTTCATGCACTTTATTTATCTATAATTTCATCAAAACCAAAGCCCTGAAACTCGATTCGGCTTTGGGGAAAGTCATTCTCCGCGACGCAAGGATTGAGGTGACTTTGAAACTTTGGGATTTCACCTGACGGGGTTTAGATTATCATCTCTCTCTTTCTATTCCTTTTCATCTTATAAACTTGAAGTATGGGTTCTTAGACTTAAATCCTAAGTTAATATGGTTTTGATTTTGGAAATAGTATGATATTAGCTTAAATATGGAGATGTTCTTTAGGTAAAATAAATTCTCATGTTATAAATTGTAGAACTTTTTCTAAAAGCTTGAGGTGGTGTTTAATATTAATTAATGGTGCTTATTTGAGATGGTTTTCTTAATCTCTCCTTAAAATATTGATATTAAACAAATGATTTCTAAAAGTTATGAGTTTATTATGAAAAATGGGGAGATTAAGGAATATATCTTGAATATTTATACACCACACAAGCTTGGGGATGTGAAATTGAAGTTAGATTTTTAGTTATGATAAGTTATGCCTTATGAACTCTAGATGTTTTATGAATTTTAATGATTTATTCATATTCCCTTTGTTGACCTTGAAGGTCTTAATCTTATTTTGATAATAATAATAAATCAATCATGTGTAATTTAACATGTTCTTGATATAAGATTATAGATTTCTTATTTGGAAAATCAAGAATAGCATGATTGCTCAAAGGAAGTTTGACAAGGATCGTTCAATCAATATTTGATCAAGTCAACGAAGCATTGAACTAAAACCGATCTATCCGAATCAAGATCATTCTTCTACAAGCATTGGTCAAGTCAAAGAAGATCATTCTCATCACTCACAAGCTAGCAATACATTTTATGAAGCACAAAAGATCAAGGATCATATGTTAAAGCTTCAAGGGAAAAGCTTCAAGTGAAGAATCAATTTAAAGAAACAAATCGAAGCATTCGAAGACTCACCTATTTGGTAATTGAGTGTTTGCTTAGGATTAATGTAAAGTTTCTTAATTGATTGATTATATAGCTCAAACATAAACTTGCATCATTGTTAGATTGATCAAAACCAAGTTTGAATCAAAATCATTTCAAAACATCATTCTTATAAAAATCGGTTTTGAAATAAATTCATAATTAATTATGTGAGAATCCGCAAATGCGACACCCGGGGTCTCACTCCCGTCCTTGGGCGTCTGAAGTGTCGGAAAGGATTCCGTCGTTCCATTTGCTTCGATAATTCATATTGGGTGTCCCTACGTCTATTCTAGATGCAAAGGGGTTCGTTCAGAGTCGCCAGTACGTTTTACGAGAAAACGGACAAAAAGGGGTCGTGTAAGAGGAAAGACTACAGATAAGCCTTTCTTTACACGTTTGTCTACAAAACCAGGATTCTATAGGGTTCAGGAACTATATTACGGTTTGGGAAGGTGTTAAGCACCCATTCCGCCCTTTCGGTCTCTAGTGGTCTTATATGTTTATTCTATGTTGAAAAATTTGGATGCTTTTACTGACAGTCTACTACTTTTCAAATGAAAACCCTAATTTCTGGGGGTAAACGGGAAAGGGATAGAAATCTTTGTGTTCCGAGATCCGATGTTTTTATTATTGAAAGATGTAAATACAAATGACAAAACCTTTTGTTTTGAAAGAGTATCTCGTATTATTTTCTCAAATAATGACGGTTTTCTCGTGTTGTGATTACTTTCGTAAAAAGTTCGGATTTTGTATCGGGACTAATTTAACATGAAACTAGACCTCTTTGAGCAGAGTTATCAAACACGTCGCAGTCTATAGGGAAGACAGGATATGTTGATTTTAATTCCTAGATAAGTCTTATCAGTCCGGGTTTTAAAAACAAAATTTTATCCGGACGATAATCTACTTACTCTTCTGGTTTTGCAAATGGTTTTTATCAGGGTCTTTTTTTTTGGAGACGGTAGACTATTTATAACTTGGCAATAAGTTTATTCAAATAAAACGTGGATAATACAACAAAAATAAAACAAGTACACAGATGAACCTGATTTTCGAGCGCGTTAGGAATCTAACACAACCATGTTGCCACTTCGCTTACTATAATAAAACTAATATACAAATATCTTATTTAATTACTAGAAGAGACTTTTGTTACCTTCCCGACGAGAATAATAATAAGAAAGAAAATATAATACGGCAGAGAGATCTCCTGCGATAATAATCTTCTCATTCTTCAGATATTTCCGAGAATTCGATTCCCGAGACCGGACACGTTGAGTGTCGAGAATAGATTCGATAATTCTTCGAAAATAAGATGATACTCGAGAATGCTTGACGAAAGATCAGAAAATCAGATCATAAATCAAACTTTCAAGCCTAAGCTGCTGCTTTGTTGTTTTTGTTGCTGTCTTGCTGTTTTTGTTGGTGTCTTTAATCCTTGGGAGGTGTTGGCCTATTTATAGTACTGGGAAAGGCGTTTGTCGCGTGACATGTTCCCCAAAAAGGGGTTTGTCACGCCACAATGTGTGTATGTCGCTCGACATACTTGACTGTCGTGCGACATTTTACTTTAATGATGATTCTGACCCAATGCTGAGTCAGAAAGTGGAGTGGTGGGGTTGATTGTCGCGCGACATGTCCCCATAAAGAGGGATTGTCACGCGACACACTTGATTGTCGTGCGACACACTTGAATGTCGTGCAACATTTCCCTTAAAAACAGGTTTGTTTGGCCAACAAATGCTTCCAGGGCAGTCTCGGGTGTTCGGGTCGGTCCCCGACTCCAGAAACAGCAGTTCTCGAAGGTCGTTAGGGTTCTTGCGGGGGTCACGGATCGGGGTGTCTAGAAATTCATATGAATGAATTTTGATACAAAAACTATTTTGGGAGTCTTAGAAACTTATTTGGAACACTCCCCAAGCATTAGAATTAATTTTAGAATCATATTGCAAAAGTTGAAAAAATTGCACAAAACCTCCACCCACCAGAAGCATGTAGTCGACTACATGATTAATGGGTGAATAGACTACATTACTGTTGAGGGTCATGTAGTCGACTACATGGGCATCAGTGTAGTCGACTACCTTGCCAGAATATAGCCGTTGGAACTTTGTTAAATGTGCAATTTGGTCCCATAAACTATTGAATTCATCTAAAACGGCTATATCACTTTTGGGACTATAAATATGACTTCCAAGACTCATTCTAAACATCTTGAATCATTCATATACTCTATTCTTCATCTATCTTCAATATCTAAAGATTCAAGAAATTATTTTTGATCAATCATCATTTATTTGAGCTATATCATCTTGATCAAATAGGATAACTCTAGTGTGAGCTTCAAATTGTATTCTTTACACACTTGAGAGAGTTATTGTAAATTGGTGTGAATCACCAAACATTTGTATTCAAATTGTGAGAGGTAAATCTCAAAGGAAAACAAGAAGGTAAATTCTTGTTTAGTTTTTGTGAAAGGTAAATTTCACGAGGTTAGCAAGAGGGTATCTTGTGTGAGACAACACTTGTAGAGGTTTGATCTTCACCCGGAAGGAGATTGATTTTAGTGGAAATTCTTGGGGAACTAACCGAGCGCGGACTATGGTTTGGTAAACCAAAACCGTGTGGACAAAAAGCCTTGGACTTCAAATCGGTTCATTCTTTCTTACTCAATCTCTTTATTTACTTGCTATATTATTGTTTGCTTGAGATTGTTTATTTGCTTGATTGTTTATTTGATTGCATTCCTTTATAATTTGTTTTGTAAATTTGTTTTACTTAAACATTGTTAGAAAAGTTTTTTTTTTGCATTAAGTTTTAAAAACCCTATTCACCCCCCCCCCCCCTCTAGGGTTGAAATCCGACCAACACCCTTAATATAGAATATTCACTCTAAGGAATTGATTAATCTATACATGTTTTATGAAAGGGAATGTGAATTCAAGGTATTTGGAGTTCACTCGACATAAATTATTTAATAGTATGAATTATGATTTAAGAATATTTGGCTATGGGCATTTGTGAAGTAACTTAGGCATGCAAAATGGTAATATTAGAATAAATTCACGGGAATGAGTAAGATATGTCATCTAAACTCTGAATATATCTTATATTCAGATGAACCTCTATATTCCTTGGATATGGATTAGTTGATGTGATGAAATTGAATAATTGATTATATATCACGTGCAAAGCATGGAGATTATTTAGGGGTGGCAAAAAAACCCAACCCGGCGGGTTTCCGATCCGACCCGGATAGGGCAGGTTTGAGATGGGTTTTTGTATAGACAGAGCGAGTTTGGTATTTAAAAAAAATCGACTGGGTTCGGGGCGGGTTCGGGTTTCATCATTAAAAACCCGCCCGCCCCACCCCGCCCTGCGTATATATATATATATATACTTAATTTATAAGAGAACCCTAGACATCAATACATCATAAGCCACAGCCGCACATCAATATTTACAATTTTACACACTCATTTTGTCCCTTCCTCCACCGCCGGCTCCCAAAGCCTCCCTTCTTAGATCTTATTCTTCTTCCCCAAACCCACACACGCCCCACGGTTGTATCCCTTCGAGTATAGGTAAAATGTCTAACACACTAAACGAAATTATTCTCATGAATAATGGACTTAGGTTTTGTTTGCCTGATTCAATTACTAAGTTAGTTGAATTGACAATACTTGATATAAGTTTTAACGAGCTAATGGGACCTTTGCCGTTGGATATTGCAAATATGGTGAGCTTAGAGAAGCTAAATGTGTTGTGCTGTCCGATAAAATTTTGGCGAGTATATATAATATTTCAAGCTTGTAAAACTTCACTTATTCTTATAATTTCTTTACTGGAGAGCCATCGGCGTGTCTGAACTTGCCTGATTTTGAGGACAGGCAGAATTGATTGCCGGGGCGAGGCTGGACGGGTTCGGGTTTTGGGAAAATAATGCGGAGTAGGTTTAGAAAACATAAACAAAACCCGTCTCGGGTTCTAGGCAGAGTTATTTATATGCGAGTCGGTTCAGGATTTGACAAACCCGCCTCGTTGCCATTCCTAAGATTATTAAAGTTTACATGACATAAATTGTTCAAGAAGTAAATTATTGGCATTATAAGCATGATTTGCATTATAATTGTGTCAACCCAGATTCTCGGCTATATCGGATCTTCGTTATATATCTTGGTTCGGGTGCTACAACGATTCTAATTTCTCATGGCAAGCTCATGGAAGCTCTATTTTTATCTTGATATCTTTTATATGGGAGATGATCCGTTATGATCAATTATCGAATTTCTTAGCATTGATTATATCGTGTCATGGATGACCATGATGATGTGAATTATATATGAATATCTATCTGAATGGTGCTTGTCAGGATGAAAAATAAGTAAGGCTCGATGCCCTTGGGTTGAAAATCCCTAAACATCTAGGGGAGCAATTTTTGGCTGCCTATAAGCCACTGATGAGTATTCTAGGAACCTAGGCATTGGCAATGCACCATGGGTCAAATCTTTTCTATGGAATATGGACGGGTTGTTCCACTTCTTGGTTATGGAAATCGTATGTTATCTTAGGGCCGGCAGATTTAATAATATGATTTCAGTTCGGATTCTCGTTGGCAAGAATCATCAAGGTTTGAAAATGGGTTAACACAAAGGAGGTAACTTACATATGCATGAGCATGCATTTTTATGAGTTGTTTCTCACGTTTCGTTTACCCTACATAGGCTAATAAGTAAAATGATGTTTTCAAAACTTTACCCCTTTTATCCCCCCTATTGAGCAAATGGCTCACCTCGTTTTATTAAAACCCTACAAGTATTCAGGAGTCCAAAGAGGAGAAGGAAGCGATGGGACCGGGAAAGAATTAGTGGCTCTGATATGTTTACTCTTTTGTTATGTTTGTGTTATCATAGGAAGCCACAACTATCCCTTAGTATTGCATGTTCTTTTTAAATGCTTAACCCGTTTTTGTTTAATGATTATATGCATGCATGCATATTTATGTACAATGCCATCATCTTGTATATCTTTTTGGTTGACACGTACGATATATATTGTTTGAATTCTTCGCCACGTATGGTATGTGTGTTGTCTGGATTTTTTTATTTGTACATATACCCATTTTAGTCTATCTAAAATGGGTTAGTAACACTCTAGGTCTTAAGTACAGGTGTTATCCTGTTAATTAAGGTGGGGGTGTTACAAAAACAATGCAATGCTCGAGGAATATTTGCGCTACTTCGCTAGTGCTAGACAACGTAATAGGGTCAAGTTATTGGATTTAGCTAAATTGTGATTCAATGCTTAAAAGAAATCAGGGATGGGCAAAAGAGCCTTTTTAATTGTTACATGACAACAACCCATCCTTCCTCACACCACTAACTGGGTGCCAGCATCGAAATTCCCTAGAGCCCACAATTCCTCTCAACAATGGAAGTAGAATATTAAATTGGCTCATTCGCACCTAGAGAAAGTCATTTATCTAATGAAGAATCACACATATCAGAAAAGACAAATGTGAGAGTTCCAGGTAGAAGACTCCGAATGGTGAAGCTCCTCCCCCAAGATAGAAAATTTTTTAAGGGCCGAGACACCTTCTGCAGAATTACAAGGGGTCGCTCAAGATTATGAAGAATATATGCAAAGTTTCTTATTGTTTTGAGTCCCCTTATTTGTTTAAATTTCCACCCTGTGTTTCATGTCAGGATGTTGAAACTGTATTTTGCGGATACTACAGATCTATCCCGGGAAAAGTCTAGTCATCCAAGGTTGAAGTAGAAAGCATAAAGGAAGAAGTCAATGGAAGCCATCCTTGCCGACCAGATTATGACATCATCCCGCAAATAACACTAAGAGTTTCTAGTCAAATAGGTAGGTAGGAACCCAGAAGAGAACACTTAGGAAAGGGCGTTTAACCCATCTGCTTTTCAGGACCTGATTACTGCATATCACAACAAGTTGATGAGGGCGTCAACAGCTCTGGTAAGGGAGGATGTCACATTGTTCCTCCCAATAGCATCCGTGACTAACTACACTTCAAGGACACCGTGCTTACGCCCGAGCACAGCACGGTCCAACAAGCCATCCAGCACTAGGACCATCAAGTCATCTAGAATCATCGAGTTCTAGCCTTGTGTTTCAACTAGTTTTTTGGAGAAGTGTCTGCTCATATGTAAATATTGTTTCCATGTAAATAAATTTAGGAATTTTCTTTGTAATCTTTTTTCATTTCCTTTGTAACAATTTTTTTTTATTTCCTTTGTAATAATTTTCTTATAAATTGTTTGAGTTAACGTGCATTGCTACAACATTGGTATTTTTATTAAGTGGTTATATGTGGGGATAAGATTATTTACCTTACACCCGAGTTGCATACCAGTGCAAGTTGACTAGCACTATGTTTCAAGCCCTTACTTTCTTTCTTTGCTTTCTATGTAATCAAGTTTATTGCAATGAAGTAATTTCGATTTATGCTTAAGCTCTCCTTTAAATTATTGTTATTGCATGTTGGTCGTTGATTGTAAATAATATTCTAGCAAACTTGAATGGTCTAACGGTTAGCCCCCATCGCTCATGTGGCCTCCTTTGGACCATCAAATAATGCCCCGTGATAGGCTAGCCCGTAATATATATGTATATGTATGTACAATCCTTCTCTAGAGTGGCTGGTCCTCTTTTTAGTAAAAAGGACGATCCATTTTAAGGAGTAAATGGATGGTTTTTTATGTAATTTAGCTCAAATGGGCTTTTTATTTGTTCAAAGGCTCGCAAGGTATGTTGAATATATTTAAAACATTGAGCACATAGCAGAGTAATTTTCAGCAAATTTCATCATTGTTGTCAACTAACTTTCACAGGGTAGATTTGCTGTAAGTTTCTTTTTTGTTTCTATGTCAATTTAACACTCAATATTGCAATACACATCAGATGCCCCTACACAGAACAATCAAAACTTTTCTTTTGGCATTTTCATTGGGCAGTTGTAAGAAATTTTGGTTTTTGTTTTAACTCGATCTTTTGTTGGACTTAGCTTGGTCATCTGTCTTTTTTATTTGTTGAATCAAACTTTATAACTAACTTACCTTGGGTTTTGAATTATGTACGGTGCAATCGGTAAGTACGGTGAGTTTTCGGTGATTGTTGCATCTTCAAATCTTCAATTCGACTCAAACGATTAGAACGTAAAAAGTGCTTTTGGCAAAAGAATCAAACCAACTAAAAATATAAACCTAACATATATTACTTTAGAAAAAAAATAGTTTTATTTGAAACTTTGTTTTTATATTATTTACTATTTTAGTTCTCTATGTTTTTGAGGGAGATGCATATATATATATATATATATATATGTATATATATAGCCTTGGAACACACTCAACACATGTAATATATACTTGTAAGACCCTGTATTTCAATTCCGTGTTAACCCTCCTCTTAAGCCTGATTAAGGCCTAATCTCCTTTGGAGGAGTCCATTTTCGTTTCGAAACTTTTGTCAAAATGAGTTTTGGCCAACTTTGAGAGAGTATAACTTTCTCATACGAAGTCCAAATGAGTCCTCATTTACGGCCAAAGTTTCATCCATTTCCTCTATACAAGTTTTGTGTTAAGCTCGAGTTGAGATAACATCATTTCGGGGGTCAAAAAGGCAAGTCAGTGTGAGACTTCACGAAGAAATCCTCTGATCGATCAGAGGCTTCTGCTTTGATCAGTCAAAGTCTGGCATTGGGGTCTAATAGGTTATTTTTACTAGATATTTAGCTATCTTTCTTTCCCCTTTCTTCTCCATTCAACCCAACATCATTGGAGAGGCTTAGAGAGAGGTGAAAGCTCATTTATGGTGAGGATTTGAGAGATTTTTGGCCATCCATCATCATAATCCAAAATCACCATCAAATCATCCTCAAATCTTCATCTTCTTTATCATATTCTTCATCTACCATGGCTAAGGTTTCAAGCATTTGGGTAAAATTTATGATTGCTTTGATTCAGCTCAATTCATCGCACAACCTTCAAGGACAGAGCTTCAATAAGGCGGGAACACTATTACTCAAACTCTTTTTCAACTGATCATGTGTTGCATCTTTCAAATCAAATCAAATTTTGGGTTTTTGGTAGAATTTTGATGTTTAGCTCATACTTGAGGATTGGGCTATTTTTCCTTGAATTTTTTGGTTGATTTGTCGGTTATATAACTTCAATTTGTTAATTATACAACAATTCTCCCATTATATATTGATGAGTACAAAGTTTGGTATAAAACCCATCCAGACGAATACGATAGCGGATAATAATTTGGGATACATGTATATATGGCTATATTGATTGATTTAAAGTATGTTTATGTTATTATACCTAATGTATGTGGTATTATTGTTGTGCTTAAGCCATTGCTACTGACCTTTTATTATCTGTATCTGTTGTTTGTAACTTGATGTTGTATTCTTTATTTTTGTAATTAGTAAATCTCGTGTTAAATAAACGAGGTAATTGATATTTATTACAATTGTGACAATCTAAGATATTATTCAATACTTGGTAAGTGCCACATGCATTATAGATAAGGTTTTATTTTTTTTAACCACAACAAATTAAAAGATTTTTGTATTTGAAGGCTCACGTGGCCCCTTAAGGCAATTTACCCCTCCACATTAAAGAAATATGCATTTTTATTTTCATGTTCGGTGGATAAAAAAATAAAAGAATTTGATTGACATGTATAAAAATTTAATGGTTAAAAATACACATATTATAATGTGAATTAATTTTATAATATTGGACGAGTTTTATATATACAAGATATTATATTAAAGTTAAACTACTCATACTAATAATTTACACATAATAAATTATCACACAAATAATTTTGTCTATAGTATTATGTAAAAAAATAATCAAGATTGAGTAACATTTAAGAACGTACTTTATGTATTGTTAAATTATTGATCATCTCAATCTGTCATTTTTATGAGTGTTCACAATACATCAGTTCAATTTTTAGAATGTTTTCAAATCATACTAGCAAACGTGATTGGATTATTTTCACATCTAACCTTAAGTTTAATTTGTTAAAAAATTATTTTGCCAAAATTAAAATATAATCAAAAAATATAATTAAAAAATTCTTTAAAAAATCAAAAACAAGTCGATCAATTCCGTCTACTTTTAATTTTTTCAATACAAAAATATATTAAATATATATTTTAATTGTTCAAAACATTATATTATACTAAATAATAAACTTAAAATAGATAAATTAATATTTATCGATTTAAATTTGCCTTACATTATATATTATTATTATTATTATTTTAATGTTATTATCACAATATCATTTCTAAAAATACCGAAAAAAAAATTAACTAGCGGGAGTGGGTGAGAAAAGTCGTCGTCCTCTGTGTATCTTTCTCTCTCTACATTGCTGAACATACAAACACAGCGAGAAAATTGATTCAATAGCCAAAAGGAAGTTTTCTGCAATGGATCAAGGTTCGTTAGTGATGCTTTCTATTTCTCTAAGTTAGAAAATTCGGCTGATCGAACTAAGTTATTCACTTCATATATTTCTCTAATTTATTTGAGACTCGGAATCTATTATTGTTTGTGTTTTGGCTTCCTTTAAAATAATTGGTTAAAGGCGATTTTTGCATTACATAGCAGAGAAATTAGGAAATTCTGCTCAACTAAGTTAGTACCATAAAAATTGATACCTATGCAATCAAACGCCACAAAAATAGAAAATATATGAAGGTTTTTTAAATTTTTTATTTTTATTTTTTGCTGTTTTTAATCCGAAATTAGACTTAAACTTTGCCCTGGTTGTGGAAAATTTCAAAGAATTACATCAGGCTGGGGTTGATAAGTCAAAGAATTATGTTAAGAAATTCGCTAGACACTGTCTTCCATTTTTACATAATTCTTAAAGATTTAATCGCGTGTAGGGACATACTCTAATGAGTATGAAAGTCCGTAAGTCTAATTTAGTATTACGAGCAGGCACGAAGTCGAAAAAAGCCCAAACATGAAAATATGAGCATTTACTGTGAATGGAAACGCAATAAAAAATACCGTGTTCTTGCAATATGAAGCTTCGATTCATCCATTACAATGAGATTAATATAATGATTTGTGGTTACAGGGTACGGCTTAACCTCATCAACATCAAATGGAGAGTACGAAGTTTTCTTGAGTTTCAGAGGCCTAGACACACGGACGGGATTCACCGATTTCCTTTACACCTATCTTATGGATGCCAACATTCGTACTTTTAGGGATGACAATGAACTTCGCGTCGGAAAAGAGATTGGCCCTGAGCTTCTCAAGGCAATTAAGGAATCAAAAATGTCAATCCCAATATTTTCTAAAAATTATGGCTCCAGTAAATGGTGTTTGCGTGAACTTGCACTGATAGTGGATTGCCACACAAATGGGGGGCAAATTATTTATCCAATTTTTTATGACGTAAATCCATATGAAGTACGACACCAAAGTGGGAGTTACGAGGATGCCTTTAGCCAGCACAAGAATAATTTCGATGAAATGACAATACAAGGATGGAAGGAGGCTATGAGAAAGGTTGGACAATTGAAGGGATTGGAATTGATAAAAGAAACTAATGGGTAGATCCAACAAACCTACCTTCGTTTTTTTTTTTTTTTTTTTTTGAGTTAAATAATCAAGCAATGCCATTCACATAAAAAAGTTAATACACCAGTCTCCATAAAACATATATACTTTTTTCCCTTGATGTTTAACTTTTCCCTTAATATATGTGTTGTTTGTGTAGGCATGAAGGACAATTTGTAAAGAAGGTTGTTCAAGATGTCTTGCTTGGATTGAAGAAGAATTACACACAATTACCTGACAACTTGGTTGGCCTAGATGATCATGTCAAAGCTATGAAGGAATTGCTAAATGTTGACTCCAATGGAATCAGGGTTGTTGGAATTCATGGAATTGGTGGTCTAGGCAAGACAACTATTGCCAAAGTCATCTACAACCAATTGTGTGATGGGTTCGATTGTTGTTGCTTCATTGAAGATGTTCGAGCAAATTCAAAAGGCCAAAATGGTATTGTTGATTTGCAAATCCATCTCCTCTCTAAGATCCGAAAGAGGGAGGTCGGTAAAATCAATAATGTTGATGAAGGAATCAAACAAATAAAAGACGCAGTTGGCATGAAAAAGGTTATCATTGTTCTAGATGACGTAGATGATAGCCCTCAATTTGATAATCTTGTTGGGAAGTGCAATTGGTTTGGTGCAGGAAGTAGGATTATAGTTACAACAAGAAATAAAGGGCTCCTGGACACAATTGAAGCCACTTATCTAATTGAAAATCTACATGATGTATATAGGAGTTATGAACCACATCTAATGAAATCATTTCATTCTCTTGAATTGTTTAGCAAGTATGCTTTCATGAGGGACTCTCCTCCAGAAGATTATGGTAGCCTTGCTCAAAAAGTTGTATCCAGTGCGGGAGGACTTCCTTTGGTTCTTGTGACTATTGGGTCATTATTATTTGGAAAGGAGGACATAGCTTTATGGGAAGAGAAATTGAGGAAGCTAAAAGAAGTACCACCTGAGAAAGTCTTGGAAAGATTGCGAATAAGTTTCGACGCTTTAGACTATGGACAAAGGCAAATATTCCTTGATATTGGATGTTTCTTCATCGGAAAGGATTACATGAACTCTTTTTACTTCTGGGAGGCCTGTGGATTTTATCCTAGAGATGGGCTTAATGCTCTTGTACTTCGATCTATGATAAAAATTGATGATGATAATAAGCTAAGGATGCATGATCAGCTAAGAGATCTCGGTCAGCAAATTGTCCGTGAAGAAAACATGGCTAAACCGGGAAAGCGTAGCAGGTTGTGGTGCAGCGAGCAAGCCTCGAAACTATTGGAGGAACGTATGGTAAGCTAGTGTGTCATCAATTTTAGCCTTCTTTGCTAACCAAAAAGATCTTTTACAGGATTATTTTACTTTCGTATTACTCAATTGAATAAAATTTATATTTATTGTTATTCATAGGTAACACTAGATGTTGAAGCCCTCAATCTTAACTTACGCAAGGACTCGGAGTTTCGAATCCAGTGTCTTGTAGGAAAAGATTTTAAGAAACTACGAAATTTAAGGTTTCTCAGATTGGGTTGGGCAGACCTTGATGGTGATTTCAAGCAACATCTTTCAAATTTAAGATGGCTTGATTGGGAATGCTCCGGGAATTTTTGGCCAACCAATTGTCATTTAAAAAATCTCGTGATTCTCAATCTAACTGTAAAGAATATCCCAGACAACTGGAAGGGTTGGAGTGAAATTAAGGTATCATAGAGTATATATATGAATTTTTTTTCTATTGTCCCATCATTGTATTCATAACCCCTTGCAAATTAAATTTATTTTATTCTTTTACAGATGGCAAAAGAGTTGAAAGTTCTAACTCTTCAATGCTACAACTCAAGGAGTGCTTCAATGATTTCAAATTTTAAACGTTTAGAGAGTTTGAGTCTTCGTTTTTGCTACAATCTAGAAGAATTTGATCCAGCGATTCGGAATCTAACAAATTTGAGAGTTCTAGACCTCTCAAAATGCGAGAGGTTAAGAATCTTGGATTTCTCCTCATTTTCAGCGTTAGAGAATTTGAACATAAGAAATTGTGGAAAGTTACGTGGGCTTGATGGTCTTGAAGAGTTGAAATCGTTAAGATACTTGAATATGGGTTACTGTTACAATCTAGAAATATTGTTGGATCTATCGAATTTTAAGAAGCTAAAAAAGCTAGATATAGTTTGGTGCATCAAGCTAACTGAGATGCAAGGTCTAGATAGATTGGAATCGTTTGACGTTTTGGATATGTCATGTTGCGTATCTATAAAAAGGTTACGTGGCCTATCGAACTTAAGAATGCTAAAAAAGCTCGATCTACACGGTTGCAATAACTTACAAGAGCTTGATGAAGTCGGAGTTTTGGAATCTTTAGAACATTTGAAAATGTTTGATTGCAAATTCATAGAAAGATTACCAGACTTATCGAACTTGACAAAGCTGAAGGAACTAGATCTCTCTGGTTGTGAGATGTTGCGTGAGGTTAAAGGCCTTTCAGTTTTGAAATCGTTGGAGATGCTGGACTTGTCGGACTGCAAATCAATGGAAGAATTACCAGATCTCTCAAACTTAAAAAAATTAGTGGAACTTGTAATTTGTGGTTGGCATGATTTAACTGAGATCAGGGGACTTGAGGAACTTAAATCCTTAGAATCTCTCGACATTAGTTCCTGCAGCTCAATTGAACAGTTACCTGATTTGTCGAATCATATAAATTTATATCACATTAATGTTTCTTACTGTGAGAAACTAACCGAGATCAGGGGCACCGAGGAATTAGACTCACTATATTATATGGATACAGAGGGTTGCGTGTCACTTAATCTATAAGTGGCTGCAATGGATTAACAGGTATATTCTAATTTTCTGTTTAAATATTGTTTATCTTTTCAAGAGGATTTTAACCACTGATAGCTTGATAACTCTCTCTCTCTCTCTCTCTCTCTCTCTCTCTCTCTCTCTCTCTCTCTTTCTTTTGGTAGTTCCTCAGCGAATCACTACGATGAGCATCAGTCACTTAGGGCTTGTTTGGTTTTCTTTCAAATTGCGAATTAGATAATTTACAATTAAGTAATTTACAAAATTTTCATTTATTAATGTTTGGTTGCGTAAATTGAACAATTGTAAATATGATAATTCAAGTTGATTCACAAAAACTCAAATTAAGTTATTTTAAGTAAAACTTGAAATTGCCTAATTCTAGAATTAGATAATTCATTACAACTCTATTTTTCGAGAAGAGCTAGTTTCTACCCGTAATATTGATGCATCTAGACAAAATTTTAAATAACATAGAACAATAAAGAACATATTCTTATTCTAACAATTGGAATTTCTCATTTAAATTTTCCAAATACTACTTGAATTAGAATTGAATTATTCATAAATGAGCAAATTCACAATTTTTCAATCGAAAATTAACTAATTTTAAAATTAGGTAATTTACGCAAACAAACGGGCCCTTAATCTACCACGTCTGACAAACACAGACATATATATAGTTGGCCGCGATGGGTTGAACAGGTATATTTTAATTTTCTGTTTAAATAGTGTTATTATCTTTTCAAGAGGATTTTTACCACTGATAGCTTGATAACTCTCTGTCTCTGTCTCTCTCTCTCTCTATTTTGATAGTTCCTCAGCGAATCACTACGATGAGCGTCAATCACTAGGAACATGGTAAATCTCTCTGCTATTGTAGAGGGAGTGGATAAATTTCTTTAATAAAATGAGAATAGCAATAAAAGTGATAAAAATAAAATAAAATGAGCGAGTAGATGAATTTATAACTTTTCTAGAGGGAACTTAGGAGAAAATCAATAAAAGTGATAAAAATCAAAAGTTCCACTTTTACAAATAAACCATTTTAAACAAATATGTTGAAGGTTATTTTATTAAGCATTTGATCAATGCGCTCAAAATTTTCATCAGTTTTATACAGCATGTAATAGACTTTTGAACTTGAGTTTTACACTCAGGTAATGGTAAACGTGGGGCTGTGTCACGGGGTGCCTCCCAACAGCACCCGTGACCAACTACACTTCAGGGACACCATCATGTCATCCAGTATCATCGAGTTCTAGCCTTTCTGTCTCGACTAGTTTTTTGGAGAAATAGATATAGGAATTTCTTTTCTAATCGTTTTCTTGTAACTTGTGTGAGTCAAAGTATTTTCATTAAGTGATTATATGTGGAGATAAGATATATATATATATATATATATACTACAAGAAAAATGGGCTTATGTGCGAAATTTTATGTGAGCCTTGAAATTTACTTACATTTTGGTTGAATGGGTGAGGCATTTCTGCAGGTTGTCACAAATAAGTGTTTCAACAAAAACCATTTGTTTTTTGTCATATAAAGATTTTACAGTCATCACCTTTTGCTAGGCGTGAAATTTTGGCGATCAAATAATTTTGCAATATGTGACGAAAGCCCTTAAGTCGTTAAAATAAAATTTATGTGAGGCCCATATAACAGGTGTGACAACTTTTACTTCATCACATTAAACCTTATTAGAAAAAAGAAAAGAAAAAAAAAGTCTGAAATTTGAACCCTCGACAAAACCAGAGGAGGAATGCAGGAAGATTGAGCTCGGAGGGGTTTGAATAGCAACAAGTGCATACACTAATCTTCATTGAAGCTCGAAGGATGGATTTCACAAGATTCTGTCGATCACTTTTGCTACTTTGGTATGTATTCAAGCCCTACTTTAAACTTCCTTCTATTTTAAGTTGCTATAAGCACAAATTTGGATGTCCATTGCTACAGATGATTTATTAAATAATGACGGGGTTTCATATTTTAGATCGTCAATTTTGTCTCAATGAATTGTATATTTGGTCAAAATTAGAGTAATTGTTTGGATTGTATGTATCTCTTAGTTTTACAAGTACCTCATAAGTTTGGATTGATATCAGATATACTCAATCAAATCTAAGTTTCTCTTGCTTCTATTTTAAGGATATATGTGTATTCATATATCCTTAAATAGATATGTTGAGATTTGTATATTCTATTTATAGCATGTGTATATTTAGGATATATTTAGAGAATCATTATTAGAAGGAAACATCTTAATATACTATGTCTCTCTCTTGTATATATATATTTTGTACATTTCTGCTCAATGATATAACATAATTATCACATTCTCACATGATTTCAGAGGATTCGATCCTTATATAATAATCAAACCCTAGCCACCTCACATAGTAACCAAACCCTAGCCGCTGTGTTTCTATTCCATCGTGTAAACCCTAGCCGTCGCTACTGTTCATCCGAGCTACTGTTCACGCGTTACTGTTCATGTGTTACTATTCATTTTTTCAAATCCACTTTTTCCAGATCGTCTCTTTAAGATTTGTTTTCTAGCATATTTCTAATCTATTTCCAGCATTAGTTTGGTGGTATTTTGGTTTATACTACAAGACTCTAATGGGTACTCCAAGCGAAGAATCAATCCTTACGCTTTCGGTATCTGCCACTAAATATGCCGAGTTCCTGCAATTCCAAGAGAACAAGCGGACCATCTCCAATGCTTATGTAAATCAAACTGGTAACCCTATTGCTTGTATCTCTCAATCATCATCTCTTGGATCTTGGGTTCTTGATTCTGGTGCTTCTAACCATATGTCTGGTAACAAGAATTTGTTCTCTTTTATTACTTATTCTGATTCATTATCTACTATTACCTTAGCCGATAGCTCTCAAACAAAAGTTAAAGGCATTGGACAGGCCAAACCCTTGCATACCTTGTCTTTAAATTCTGTTCTTTTTGTGCCTGGATGTCCTTTCAATTTGATTTCAATTAGCAAATTAACCCAAACCTTGCCTTATTCTGTTACCTTTGTTGCTAATTCGGTTCTTGTGTACGAACAGAGTACTAGGAAGTTAATTGGAGTAGGACATGAGTACCGTGGTCTATACTACCTCACCCTACCATCAACCCCTGTAGCCTGTGTTGCTAGTGATCCACATGCACTCCTTCACCAGCGTTTAGGCCATCCCAACCTACAAAAACTACAAAAGATGGTGCCGAGTCTTTCTCGTGCGTCATCTTTAGAGTGTGAGTCTTGTCAGTTAGGAAAACACATTCATAATTCTTTTCTCAGTTGTGTTAATAAACAAGCATATTCACATTTTTCTCTAGTTCATTCTGATGTATGGGGTCCTATTCGTGTCAAGACAACTTTTGGGTTTTCAATATTTTGTCACTTTTGTTGATGATTTTTCCCGATGCACTTGGTTATTTTTAATGAAAAATCGTTCCGAGCTATTCTCCATCTTTCAAATATTTTGCTCAGAAATTAAGACCCAATTTGGCATCACTATTCATACTTTCCGTAATGATAATGCACGAGAATATTTTTCTGCCCCCTTTCAATCATTTATGACTTCTGAGGGCATACTTCACCGATCTTCTTGTGCTCATACTCCTCAACAAAATGGAGTGGCTGAACGGAAAAATAGACACTTGATTGAAACTGCTCGTACTCTCCTTATTCACCGCTTGCTATTTAATTAATAGGATGCCATCCTCAGTTTTAGAAAATCAAGTACCTTATTCTCTGTTATTTCCCACCCAGCCTCTCTACTTTGTCCACCCCCGTGTCTTTGTCTGCACTTGTTTTGTTCATGACCTCACTCCTGGGAAAGATAAGTTACATGCAAAATCTCTCAAATGTATCTTTTTGGGGTGTTCTTGCTTACAAAAGGGTTATCATTGTTTTTTTCCAGACCTTAAACGATACCTTGTTTTCGCAGCCGTCATCTTCTTTGAGATAACACCCTTCTTTCCCTCTTCAGAGAGTGCTGCGTGTCCTATTGATATTAGTGAGTCCCCCATATCAAACGCTAATCATATTCCACAAGTTGTGTGCTTTCTTGATCCTGTGGCTCCTGCTGCAACCTCGCCACCTCCTCTACTTACTTACCATCGCCGACCTCAATCTACATCTGTTGAGAACCCCGCTACCGAGCCTACTACTGAGACTATATCCGAGCCCATCCCCCTCATCACCGGATCCACCGGCCTCATCTCCTACTCCAGTTACGCCTCCGGTTTCAGCTCTTGCCCAGGATCTTCCTATTGCCGAACGCAAAGGTATTCATTATATTCGTAACTCTCATCCCATTTATAATTTTGTGAGTTATCATCGTTTATCTCCACAATATACTGCATTTGTATCGTCTTTGTCTCCTGTTTTTACACCTAAAAATGTAAGAGCCGCACTTTCTGATCCGGGTTGGCGTCAAGCTATGGTTGATGAGATGTCAACCTTGCATTCGAGTGGCACATGGGACCTCATGCCTCTTCCTCTTGGTAAATCAACAGTGGGTTGTCGTTGGATTTACACTGTCAAAATTAGGCCCAATGAAAATGTTGATCGTTTGAAAGCTCGATTAGTTGCAAAAGGGTATACCCAGATCTATGGGCTTGATTATGGTGATACGTTCTCTCCGGTGGCTAAGATGTCTTATGTTCGTCTATTTCTCTCTATGGCAGCCATTCGTCACTGGCCCCTTTATCAATTGGATATCAATAATGCTTTTCTATAGGGCGAATTGCAGAAAGATGTTTATATGGAGCAATCGCCTGGGTTTGTTGCTCAGGGGGAGTCTAATCTGGTGTGTCGCCTTAGTCGTTCTCTTTATGGTCTAAAGCAATCCCCACGGGCGTGGTTTGGACGTTTTAGTTCGGTTGTCTTTCAGTTTGATATGGCTCGTAGTGAGGCTGATCACTCTGTCTTTTACTCTCATTCGTCTTCTAATAAATGCATCTACTTGGTCGTTTATGTGGATGACATCGTTATTACGGGAAATGATCAAGAGGGCATACAGAGACTCAAGCAGCATCTATTTCACCACTTTCAGACTAAAGATCTGGGAAAACTCAAATATTTTCTGGGAATAGATGGGAATAGAAGTTGCTCAATCCCGACAGGGTATTCTCATCTCTCAGCGGAAGTATGCCTTAGATATCTTAGAAGAAACTGGCATGACAAATTGTAAACCGGTAGAGACTCCAATGAATCCAAATGTCAAACTCCTACTTAATCAGGGGGAGCCATTATCAGACCCTAGTAAGTACTGGAGACTCGTTGGGAAACTCAACTACCTCACCGTGACACATCCTGATACCGCGTTCTCGATGAGTGTACTCAGTCAGTTCCTAAGTGCCTCGTGTGATATTCATTAGGAGGCAGCTGTTCGTATTTTAAAATACATAAAGAAGGCACCAGGCAAAGGTCTTCTTTATG
Source organism: Lonicera japonica (assembly GCA_021464415.1). Taxonomy (NCBI): domain Eukaryota; kingdom Viridiplantae; phylum Streptophyta; class Magnoliopsida; order Dipsacales; family Caprifoliaceae; genus Lonicera; species Lonicera japonica. The sequence continues at coordinate 82,942,979 of CM038464.1, read as the reverse complement.
AAAGTAGAGGCCACACTGAGGTCGTTGGCTACTCCGATGCTGATTGGGCAGGCTACCCACATGATAGGCGTTCGACCAGTGGGTACTGTATCTTGGTTGGAGGAAATTTGGTCTCATGAAAAAGCAAGAAATAATCAGTTGTTTCTCTATCTACCGTTGAGGCGGAATATCGAGTAATGGCCAAAGTAACGTGTGAGCTGATTTGGATGAAACAATTATTACAGGAGCTGAAGTTCTTAAAGATTCAACAAATGAAATTAATGTGCGATAACTAAGCAGCTCTCCACATTGCCTCCAATCCAGTCTTTCATGAGAGGACTAAACATATTGAGATTGATTGTCACTTTATTAGAGAGAAAATTCTTTCAGGGGAGATAACGACGAGCTACGTGAAATCGAATGATCAATTAGCTGATATCTTTACAAAGTCTCACGGTGGCCCTCGAGTCAATTACATTTGTAACAAGCTTGGAACCTACAACTTGTACGCTCCAGCTTGAGGGGGAGTGTTGAGATTTGTATATTCTATTTATAGCATGTGTATATTTATGATATATTTAGAGAATCCTTATTAGAAGGAAACTCCTTAATATACTAGGTCTCTCTCTTGTATATATAGATTTTGTACATTTCTACTCAATGATATAACATAATTATCACATTCTCACAAGATACAAACCCTTTCTTGATTTAAAAAACCTTAATTTTAATGATGACTGCTTACAGTATGGTAATAAGCTTTATTATCAAAGTCCATTGATGGCTCTCTAGAATTTTTTACGGTTTTATAGGATATAAAGTTTGTAATGGGATGGGGGATTTGTGTTAATAAGAAAGAATCAAGTGTATGGAGCTATGTATCATGATGAGACGAGAATGGCTTGGGAAATGTGGATGGAAATGAATTCTATTATTCTTATGACAAATAACGAAAGGTTGAATATTGGGTAAAACCTGATTTCTAGTAGCATTAAGGTCTCTTCATCTCTAATTTCAAAGGATGAATTTGAGGGAGGTAATACTTTTAATTTTTATGGGCTGGATCTGATGATAGACTGCGAAATCCCATTTTGAAGTGTAGTTCTGGTTCAGATTTTTGCTTAGCTTTTTAGTTGATTGTTCAAGGTATTAAGTTGCTTCATTTTTCTTTATCCAAAAAATATAGATTTTGTTTCAATTTGCAAACTCATTATAATAATTGATTGTTATGTAGGTTAAACATGTGGATTTTCTCTGTTATAGGACAAATATAAGTCAGTTGCCTTAAAACATGTGGGCTTTTTCCATTAGTGCCGAGTTACCCTAACAATTTCGATAGCTCAAACATAAAGTTGGAAACTAAGATAGTGAATGACATGTTTATCATACTCTGACATTTGGCTGGACAATGAGGAGGTATTCTGCCGTCTTTTTTTGATGTATTCATTTTCTTTTTCCTTCTCTAAATAGCATTGCCTTATTTGTAGTTTATTGTTTTCTCATCGTCTATGTGGTTTAGAAAGTTCTTTAGTGTACCTCATAGTAGGAATATCAACTGACCCGTTACGCTACTCTTAGTTCATGTGGGGACATTAATTTATTTTCATACAATATCCCATTTTATTTTTAGAAATTTATGTTTCCTTCAAGTTATGGCTGCTTGCATCTAAATTTTGATTTAACTATATAAAGCATCATTATTATCATGCACTATATATCTTTTGATATTCTCAAAACAATGTTGTTTAAAAGTGGGCTTCTTGAAGTTTTATTGCTAATGGCCTAACCTTCTCTTTTCATTTTTTGGTCCATAGATCTTGAATGTATGGGAGATTGGGAGTTTCCCATCTTGCTAGTTCTAAAGCTCACCGGACCCCGGTCCTCCCCTTATGAATCGCGCGGTATATCATTATTCATACTCAAACTATTTTAACTATTTAAATGTCCTTTTATGTGAAATATATAATGCAAATTCAATGTCAATATGGACTCGATTGTTAACCCGTAGACTTTGTGATTTGTTGGACTTTGTACATTCAATCATGAATGCTCATGCTGAATTTATGGTCGAAGCAAAAAAAAAACACCATGGACGAACCTTATTGCTTCATTTTTAATGGAAATTTGGTACATATTATCCTAATGCTCATTATTAACTTGATTTAGCAATTAAGTGTTTTGACAAATCCATTTAATTAAGATTGAGGTTGTTCTCTTTTAGGATGCGGGAAGCTATTGCGTAGGATTTGGTCAAGCTATTGAATGAACAACTTCAAAATAAATCTCCCGAGGTTGGCGTACAAGAATTTCTCTCTTTAAAGTGAAAGCATTAGGCTACATCTTAGAACTCAAGAACTTTTCCTAATGTAGTTATATGCTCATTATTTAATTGATTGCTGTAATATATCGTAAAACAACTATAACTCTTCTGCACCTATTTTATTTTATAGGAGGGAATGAAACAAAAGAGGGATGTACTTCCGGACAAGATGATCCGAGAACCACCTAACAACAACAATTTGGTGTCCTTTATATGACGAGTTAGGGGACCACAATCTGGATGAGTTATTTGGGGAATTTTTCGTTTTACTATCATTTTTGAACATGAGCTTCATACAATTTTTATTTTTTTCATTTTTCTCCACATGTATGATGGAGTCTTAATTTCTTTGTAGTTGAAATTGGTTATGATGCCTTGTGATCGTTTTGGCATATCAACTATTTTGGACATACACTTGATTTATGTAAATAGATATAATTTTATGAATGGAGATGTGAGTATCTAAATATCCGTTCATTTTGTTATATAATATTGTCTTTTGTGTTATGTCCAAATTACAAATGACAAAAAAGACAAAAACATAATTAGGGAATAAGTGATGAATTGGTAATTGCCTTGCATCTGTCAACATTATACGACGCCTAAACATCACCCATACATACTATTTGTGCGGAATTAGTTGTCACAAATGAGCCTTGTAAGTGACGAATAAGTCATCACAAATAACCTAAAATGACAAACATGTCACATATAATTAAAAAGTAGGTATCTCGTGTCTCATATAAGTGATGAAATGGTTGTCACAAATTATAGTTATATGTGACGAATGAGAAATTCGTCACTTAATACTTTTTTTGTGACTGGGTATAGGTGATGACTAAAATTCCTCACATATAGTTAAATATGACGAATTTGCTCCTTTTGTGACAACTTGTGGTCCTCACATAAGCCCATTTTTCTTGTAGTATTATCTGCCTCACACCCGAGTTGCCTACTAGTGCACACTGATTAGTACTCTGTTTCAAGCTCTTACTTACTTTCTTTCTTTAAGTTGTAATAGATTTTCATGTAATCAAGTTTTATTGCAATGAAGTAATTTCAATTTATGCTTAAGCTTTCCTCTAAATTACTATTGTTGCATGTTGGTTGTTGATTGTAAATAATATTCTAGCGACCTTGACTAGGCTCGTGGTTAGCCCCGTCGCTCACGCGCCATTCTTTGGGCCATCACAAGTCGCCTGGTGACAGTTGGTATCAGATAGATTGTTTCAATTGCTGCCTTTGTGAAACCTAGTTTGTGCATCTAGCTTGCTGCATTACGATGGGAACTAATAGTCAACGAATCAAAGCCTTTGAAAGGAATGTTGGCTCATTAATGGAAGAGACAGGTGGAACGCCCTCTCTTCGTGATCGTGTGTAAAGTTTGGAAAGACGCGTCCAAATTGTCTTACCAGGGGACATGTCGGGTAACTCGTCCACGCTCGTGGACTGCATACAAGCTTTAGAGGAAGGCCTCCAAAGCCTTCAGGAAAACCCACTAAGAGGAAACTTTTGGGAGATGATCGATCAGATGAGAAACGAAATCCATCTGATCAACCAAAAATTGACTATTGTGTCTATAGTGGTTGTTAAGTCACCAATTAAGGGTGGGGAGCATACGAAGATGAAAGTACCTGAACCTAAGGCATTCACTCATGTTCGTGATGCTAGGGAATTGGAGAACTTTATTTTTGTTGGTGAAATTTAACAAAAATGGATGTGGGCGAAAATAAATATTTAAAATAGTCAATGCGTGCTGGGCATTGTCCTTAAGAGAAGATTTCGCCCTCTAGGATTATATCCCGGTGCAAACAGGCTTTTGTGGCGTCTTCTCCCCAAGATACAACGACTATGATTCTATAAGGGTGCACACCCAAATATAGAACCATTAAAGATAGCTTTATATGTTTCTCTGGCACAAAATTTATTTTGGAAGGGTTGTGTTATTTCTCTCTTGGTTTTTCCTCTCCTTTTTCTAGTCTATTATACGCCTCCATAAGCAAGTACCTCTTTCTATTTATAAATGATCTAAGGAGGTGGATGTGAAATTTGAAATCTTAATTAATTTTGAATAAACGCTAAGGAGGTGGATGTGAAATCTTAATTAATTTTGAATAAATGCTAAGGAGGTGGATGTGAAATCTTAATTAATTTTGAATAATAAAATTATGTAGAAGTTTCATGATAACTTAAAAGATACACTTTGAATAAAGGAATTCAAATCCAATTTGAATACAATCTCGTAGAAGCTTCCATGTATACACATTATGTAGAAGCCTTATCAATTTTGTATTTTAAAATATATAAAATATACAACAATTTTTAATATAAAACAGTATTTTCGTGCCACAAAGGTTGACTCAGAGGAAATCAAGGTATCCATTGCCTTTATGTTCTTGTTTGGGGATGTCAAGTTGTGATGGCGAAACAAGAACAGTGACATTCAACTTGGTGATTTCGAGATTAACACCAAGGAGGACCTAAAAAGAGAATTATGTGCTCAATTCCTTCTCTAAAACACATCCCATAATGTTTGACAAGAGCTCCTGCAGACAAAACACTCTGGAACATTAAGGAGTATGTTAACGCATTCACCATGATTATGTTAGATATCCATGATATGAATATGAATGATGTTGATAGGCTCTTCTTTTTCATGATTGGGTTTTCGCCGTGAGCCAAGAATGAACTGAATCGAAGATAAATTAAGACATTATCCCAAGCCATATCAACTGACGAATGCTTGTAAGATTATAGTACGAGTCCTAAAAATAACACTCCAAGAAACGGGCAAGCGAATAACGCAAGAGAAAAAACAAATTTATCAAGCCAAACCAAATGGGGGAGGCAACGCACCCAATAGGTCTTTTAACCAACAAAACAAAAAAAAAAAAAATTTTAAAAAGTTCACGAGGAATTCCCAAGCCAACAGTAGTGGAAAAAAACCCTTCACCCCTGAATCTTGTCATTTATGTCATGGTACTCATTTACTGGCCAACTACCCCAACAAGCAACTCTTAAGTGCTCTCGTTGTCAGGTGTGGTGCCATGTTTCCCAAAACACCATTCACTTTAGGGCAATCTTACACTACACCAGAATCAGTGATTTGTGACTGCCAAAAACCATCTTAAAGGCAGTTTTTGACCTTTTTTGACCGTCATAATTAGTATTGTGACAAATTTTTTTGTGATAGTCAAAATCTGTCATAATTGAGCTTTGTCACTTTTGCCAAGAGTGGCCTAGAATGGTCACAAGTGATAAGCTTGTGACTATTTTGTCACTGTCAACAACCGTCACAACTTTGGTAATTATGACAATTATTAACTGTCATAATTTACATAATTGTGACTGTTTCAAACAATGATAAATTTGTAGTTGAACACCAATAATCTCATACACTTATAACAATTTACAACTATCATAAAGTCATAGCTAAACAGTGCTAATTTTCCAAACTTGTGACTGTTGCTAACAGTGATTAGTCAATGTATGAGCAATGTTAGTTTTACAAGCTTGTGGTTGTTAATGACATTCATAAGTTTGAAAAAAAATATTATGATAGTTGCATTGTCACTATTTTTGACAGTGACAAGCAATGAAATTATTTTAAAAAAGGAAAATTAAAATACAAAAAAAAAACAATATTTTTTTATTTACTAAATACATAATTTAATTGCAATCTAGATACCAGCAATCACTTACATATAACAAAGGTCAACAATCAATCATATATATCAAGCCAATTAACAACTACCAAAGCTAGTTACTAGTACCAAAAATATCAAAAATACATATCAAATTCAATTCCCAGCATAAAATGGTTCACAATTTTGATATCTTCTTTAACTATCTGAGCATTGTAACTACATAGGCCAATAAAACTTTATTCTTCACTTAATTTGGAGTTTCTCAACATAATGAACATAAATTAACTACAAAAAGCATGGAAAGAAAACAAGTATAAAGAAAACGAGCAACCTCTTTAGTTCCAGTTTTATCATCCACAAGGAACTCCAAGATGACATCATTTTTTCCTTGAAGTTAAGTTTGGGAGACATTTACCAAAGATACCTCAAATGCTCGCTTGAAGCCAACAAGAAACGTGAGCATATTGCCTGACAAATGTTGAAAACTATGAGGATACAATCATACAATCAAGATAGTCAACTACATTAAATGAAACAAACTCGAATTAACCCAGAAATCCACAACAAGAATTACAGAAAAATAATTCAACAACCTTGAGACTAAGATTTGTTGTGGGGAGGAGGGGTGGGAGAACTAACTAAGTGTAGTATACAACAAAAATATTAAGGGCCTGTTTGGTTAGTGTTTTTAGACAAAAATTTTAAAAACTTAACTTAAAATCAACTTTACTTTTACATTTTTTAAAATTTATTTCACTTTACTTTCTCTCTCTAAAAAACCTTTTAAAACACCATAAGTTTAAATCCAAAAATCAAAATTAGATAAAAAATATAAATTTAAAACCTACTCGTCGAGATCTATAAAATAAGATCCATTATGACTATTTTTTGAAAAAAAATTATGAGATTTTTTATTTGGTTGAAAAAAATTCAAACAAAAACCAAATTCACTTTTCAACATACTTTCAAATTCTACCAAACACCATATTTTAAAAACTAACTTAAAAACTCAACTCAAAACACCAACCAAACATCACCTAAGTCTTTTTCTTCACATAATTAAAACACCTTACCCTTAAGTCCACGTCCAAAAAATAATCATATCGCCTAATACCAAGCTTTGGTGTAGGGAGAGGGAAGGGGCATACTTCACTAAACAAACTATAATGCATTTTTTCACATCATTGCAATACCTAGGGGTGTGCAAAAACCGAACCAGACCGACAAGACAGACCAAATCGTAGGTTCTTTTATATATATATATTGCTTATGGGTCGGTTCGGTCTAGTTTTGTGGACCATTTTAGGTTCGGATCGGTCCTATAGGTTAAAAAATCTTATAAAACCGAACCGAACTGAGTATTTACATATTTCTAAAATATATATATATATATATATATTTATTCTAATATACTAATATTGTTAATATGTTAGTTGTCATTCACCCCTTTAGATAACTAACATGTCATATTAACTTCCCCTATTTTTTAATTTAAAATACATATAGTAACCCCAAATCCCAAATCTCAGCTCAGCCGCTCCCTCTTTTTTCCGCCACCCCCTCTTCTCTATTCTTCCTCAATCCTCACTCATTCTCCCCTCTCCTCACTGCTGTCGCTCGCTCGCTGCCATCGCTCTCCCCTCTCCTCGGTTTTGTAGGAAAGTTCTTTGCTTTTGACTTTGTTGTTCCTTCTCTTCAGTCCTCAATTGTTATTTTTTTGAGCAAGATTCTATGAATGTTATGTACCTATTTATGCTATATAGCCTATATCATCCGTTGCATATGAACATTGATGGTATAGATTAATGAACTAGTTAGTATATATTTTAATTATAAATATGAAACGAAAGTCTACTGCATGGGAACATTTTACCATAGTTAAGGGTGGTGATCCTGATAAGCCTAGGGCTTCTGGGGTACTTACACATGTGATCCAAAAACTAATGGCACAAAAAATATGTTAAATCACACACCTCATTGTAAGAAGTATCCATATAAAACGGAAGACAAGAAACATAAACAATTGTGTTTTGAACCAAAAAAGAGGGTGGTACGAATCTTACAGTAATTAGTTTTAGTGTAGAAGCTTGTCGAGTAGCTCTCTCTAAAATGCTAATAATAAATGAGTTACCATTTAAGTTTGTTGAGAATGAAGAATTTAAGCTTTTTATGGGCATTGCACAACCAAGGTTAACTATCCTGTCTCATACCACCGTCGCATGTGATTGTTTGAAACTTTATTTGGAAGAGGAAAAAAAATTAAAGAGTTTCATCAAAGGTAGAAGGATCTGCCTTAAAACGGACATATGGACTTCTAATCAAAATATAAACTATTTGTGTTTCACAGCCCACTTTATTGATGATGAATGGAGGTTGCATAATTTTTTTAAAAAACTTTTGTTAAGTTCAAAGTCACAAGGGTGAGGTGCTTGGGAAGGTTATTGAAACAAGTTTACTTGAATTGGGGGGTAGATTGCATTTTCACTATCACGGTAGATAATGCAAGTTCCAATAATGGTATCATTAATTACTTGAAAAGATGAACTAAAAATTGGAAGGATACTATTTTGGAACATGATTATGTCTATGTTAGGTGTTGTGCTCACATTTTAAATCTCATTGTTAGTGGTGGTTTGAGTGAATTAGATGATTCAATTGTTAGCGTGCATAATGCAGTGAAATATGTAAAATCATCTTCGGCTAGATTGGTAACTTTTAAGAAATGTGTTGAAAAAGAAAAAATAGAGAGCAAAAGTTTGTTATGTCTAGATTTTAGAATTAGATGGAACTCTAATTATATGATGTTAGACATGGAAGGAAAGTTTGAAAATGCTTTTGATATAATGGAGGAAGATGACCCGAATTATCTCTTTTACTTTAGAAAAGAACAAGTGGGAAAGGGAATGTGAGGCCTCCCACAAGTGATGATTGGAAATAAACTGAAACTTTAATAAAGTTTCTTAAAAAAAATTACAATGCTACTTTGCGGTTTTCGGGATCTTGGTATATCACTTTAAATTATTTCTTTAATGAACTTGTATTGATTCATAGCAAGTTGATTAATTTAAGAAAAGATGGTAATTACATGGTATCTTTAATGGCGGAAAGTATGTTTGATATGACCTACGGTGATATCGCACGAAACCCACAAATACAACGAATTGGCTGTGCGAACCTTGACACTGATACACATGAAAACCGTAGCAAATTAAGAACCTGGACCGTTTCTACAATCAGATTAGGATGAAAATCGAAGACGCCATAACCGGGTGTGGAATACCGATTGATAAGTTTGATGAATGCCACGGACAAACCGATAAGTTCAAGTAGTTCGTAAAGAACTAAAGAGGATTAATATCACTCAATATTATTAATGAATAAAGTCTTAGTTATCAAAACAATACAATGAACCCCCTTTAAATAGGATGTTAGAAAACTTAGGCAATAAGAAACCAATCCAACAAGGAAACCTTAAAACAAATCCTAATTAAACAAGAACTAGTCTCCTAAATTACTTAAAAGAAATAATAATAATAATAATAATAATAACTAAATAATAAATCATAAAAACGTGTGGGTTTGACTCCACACTGGTGGGCCGCATACACATGGTCTTCTCATTCAAATTGGGCTTGAATAAGTGTAATCCAGCCTCCACTTTGTGCTCCACTTTTTTCCCCTCAAATGGACTTAATTGTGCCTTCTTCTTGAACCCAAGTAGCTTGAATCAATCCATTAAGCTCTGCCTTTAACTTCTTAGCCCGCGACCTTGTAATTGGGCCTGTTGGAACTTGGATGGCCTTTGAATTGTCTTCATTGTACACAACAACCTTACCTCCATCAATGTTGAAGAAATTTGATAAAAATTATAACATCGAGAAAGTTAACTTATTATTATTTTTTGTGATTGTTCTTGATCCTAAATACAAGTTAGTATATGTTACCTTTTGGTTTGGTTGTTTATATGAAAATAATTTTGCAAAGGAGGTGGCTAGAAGGGTGAAAGATGCCTTGGTTTGTTTGCATTAGTGGTATGATGATAATAAGCCTACTATTTCGCCAAAAAATATGAATGAACCACAAAATGTTGGAATGGTAGATGACAATGATAAGGAAGAAGGGCTTGCTTTTTTAACATCTCAAGTCAATAAGCATTTGGAGTCGGAGGATTATATAGGGGCTAAATTGGAGGTTGATAGGTTCTTATTGGAAAGTCGTGAGGTTGAAGACAATAATTTTGATCTTCTAGGTTGTTGGAAAAATAATGCTACTAAGTACCAAATTTTTTCCCGTGTAGCACGAGATGTATTTGTGATTCCCGTGTCAAATGTAGCTTCTGAGTTGGCTTTTAGTTCTAGAGGTCGTGTACTTGACCTCATTTGTTGCCTAATATGATAGAAGCCCTCATTTGTACTCAAAATTTGATTCGTCCTTCATCATCCCCAATTAGTCTCCGAGATGCTATGGACGAAGTGGAACAACTTGAAAAACTTGATTTGGGTAATATTTTATTTGATATATTTTTGTTACATTGAAATTCTTTTATTTTCCTATTACTTTTTATGACAATTTAAAATGATATTTGATTTTTGTTTATATCTTTTTAGAAATATTGGGATCAGCACCCAAGAAGAGTTAGATGGTTCTTGATAAAGAGGAGCAAAGAGCTAAAGACTTGCTTGAATGGAGAATATGAATCTACTAAGCTATTGTTCCATTTTAATATTAATTTATATTTTTAAGTTTGAAACTTATAACTCCCATGGTTCGTTTTTTGAGAAATAGTTTGAAATTATTAAGTATGGATATGTTATTTGTGGTTTGAAGTTTGAAGTTTTGTGTATGATTATATGAAGATAGCTAGCCACAGTTGTTAGATATCCACTGCCACTGTTGTTAATTTCTTAAGATGTTTATTAATTTATTTATTTTTGCAGAAGTTAGCCATCTTTTTGTTAAGACAGTTTTAGCGCCCAATTTATAAAATATTGGAATCAATGCATCATGAAGCCCATTATATAAAATAGCTACTAAATGTTGGCATCTTTTTTGTTATGTACAAAATGTTGTTATTTTGAATCCATAACGAGCCTAACCTTATTTTACAACAGGTACAACATGCCCAACCACATTTTACAACAGGCCCATATATAAGGTCCAGACCGATGGACCGACCCGATAAACACGTATTCGGTCTGGTTTGATCCAAAAAAATAAAGGACCAAAGTAGTTATTCCGGTCCAAAAAATTCGTCAATGGGTCGGTCAACCGACCCGTGGACACCCCTAGCAACATCGCCAGCCAAAAAAGTTGCTAACAATTTAAATCAACTTCTCTCCGGTTTTTCCCACTAACAAAAAGTTGTTTTGCTTTTGCATTAACCCATAAAAGCTCTAGAAAAAAACTGGTGAGGCTAGTGACATTCTACAATGCAAGCATAGGTGTGGAAGATGAGGATAAGTGAGTTTCTAGTAGTCAAAAGATAAAACCATGAGTTGAATACTTACATGCATGTGATGAAACTAAAACTACAATGTCAAATTCAACCAGAATAAAGGATTTGTATGAAGTATGTGTGTGCACATGAAAAGATACATGGTCACGAAAACCAGAGAATTTGTAGTAGCTCAAGTGAGGCTTCTGTGCACATAGAAATATACCCAGTCACGAAGACTTAACTTAATATCGTATTTATTAACTAGGCTAAGATTTTATAGCCTCTGTAGTTATATAATCAATCCCCTTTTCTTAAGGACCGACCATTTTGAAATGTAATCGAATTAAATTTTTCACAAAACTTGGTGAGGATGATCTCTATAATAAGTAGACAATCTCCACCAAATTTTATCAAAAAACTCAAACAAAAAGTGGGCTACTAAAAAATCTAAAATTTCAACATCCAAAAATGCGCATATATATTTTCAACAAGGTAACTATAAGGGATAACCACCCCATCTCTCTAGTGGCCGACTGCTTCGATCAACTCAGCCGAACAAAAGTATTCACAAAGCTTGATCTCAAATCCGAGTATCGACAAGTTCGTATTGTTGCGAATGACAAGGGGAAAACTACGTACGTCATAAGATATGGAGCTTATGAATTCCTTGTAATACCATTTGGGATAACCAACGCTCCAGCCACCTTCAGCACTTTGATGAATCAAGTTTTCAGGGACTAAATATTTTTCTTATGATACAGATCCAGCAAGGTCAATGTTCAAAGAGGAATTCAAGTTAATAAATAACTCTTTTGAATATAAGAAGTAGGAAGTGTACACCATGAGATTTAGGCTATTTAAACTCATTTTTATTTTTAATAAAATAATTTTCTAACACCTTCAATTTTGGAGCTATAGATTCCTTAAAAAGTTGGGAAGTGTTAGACATTAATTTGAATAAGGTATGTCTTGTTGTTTTCATTTTTCAATAAATATATATGCATTAATATAGTCTACTCAATATGAAATTTTATATTCGGGTTTTAAGCCTTTGAAAATGTGAGTATTCGCAAAGGCATCAAAGTTCGAGCCTGTCCCCTCTTCATCTCAAGCCATCAAAACTTATTTATCCATTACTTGTATTACAATATATATATATATATACATATATATGGGGCACTATTGACACAAATCAAAATACTATATATTTAACACTTCGTTCTATTTACTCGACCCTTAATGATCTAGTACACATACTCGGTCCTTAGGGATCGAGCTATTGTTGGGTAAAAAAAATTTACATTTTTCGGTCCTTAAGGATCGAGTAAATGCACATATACTCGATCCTTAGGGTTGAGTCAATATTAGAGTGTTAAAGAGTATTTTTGTTTGTGTCAAAAGCAAACACCTATATATATTGGGCAAGATACTTCAACTTACACCATTGTAAAATTATGTGGTTTTACACTTCTTTTTATACAAAGCGACATAATCACCGCGAGGGTGAAACATACAACCACCAAAAGGTACCATAGCAAATTTGATAATCACATCCGTATTTATTGAATTAATGATTTTCTTGTTACAAGAACAAGAAGGATGTCAACGGGTATAAGGTCAATGGCAAGTGATTTTACAATTACTAACTTTTTTTTCATATTCAGAATATCAATTTCACTAATAAGTAACTTATTTTTATTGTATTTATCAATCATACAATATTCAAAGTCAACCAGACAATACTAATAAAACAAACAATATTATTTTAAATAATTATATACACATATATATAGTTATTAATATTTATAGTAAAATAATACTAATAAATAAGAAAAAAAAAAAAGAAAGAGAAAATATGTATTTAGAGGGAAGAGAAAGGGAGAAATTTTTTTTTAAAAAATAAAAAATAAAAAATTATTTTTTAAAAATTTATTACATATTTTAAAAATAAAATTATTAATATAATAATTTTAATTAATTTTCTCTTCTTTTAACTAATATTCCCTGCATAAAAAACAGGAGAGGATAACTTTCTCTATAAAGAGTTATTATTATTTATAATAAAATAATAATATAATACTAATAAATAAGACATTACAAAAAAATAAAAAATTGTCTCATCTCTTTTTCTCCACTTTACTCAATTTGCAGCCGCCTGCGTTCTTTCGTCTCTCTTGATCTCCTCTCTTCTTCTTCGTGCTTCTTCCTCCTCTTCTTCTTCTTCTTCTTCTCCTTCGTTCTTCTTCTTCCACACAGATAGAAACTTGATTTTTCTATAAACATAGGTAACAAATTGATTCACCGGAAAAAGGAAGGTTTCTGCAATAGATCAAGGTTCGTTAGTGATACTTTCTGTTTATTCATCTTTATATTCAACTCATATAGTTCTCTAATTTATTTGAGACTCAGAATCTATTGCTGTTTGTGTTTTGGCTTCCTTTAAAATACTTGGGCAGGGGTGATTTTTGCATTACATAGAAATTAGAAAAATTGATACCTATGCAACTAAACACCACAAATATAGAAAATGTAAGTCTAATAATTTAGCATTTACTGTGAAAGGAAATGCAATCAAACATACCTTGTGTTCTTGCAATTTGAAGCTTCAATCGATCCATTACTATGAGATTAATATAATTATTTATGGTTACAGGGTACGGTACAACCTCATCAACATCAAGAATAGAGTACGAAGTTTTCTTGAGTTTCAGAGGCCTAGACACACGGACGGGATTCGCGGATTTCCTTTACACCTATCTTTTGGATGCTGATATTCGTACTTTTAGGGACGATGATGAACTTCGCGTTGGAGAAGAGATCGGCAGTGATCTTCTCAAAGCAATTAAGGAATCAAAAATCTCAATCCCAATATTTTCAAAAAATTATGCCTCTAGTAAATGGTGTTTGCGTGAACTTGCACAGATAATGGAGTGCCATGCAAATGAGGGGCAAATGATTTATCCATTTTTTACGACGTAAATCCGTATGAAGTACGACACCAAAGTGGGAGTTACGAGGATGCCTTTAGCCGGCACAAGAATAATTTCGATGAAATGACAATACAAGGATGGAAGGACGCTATGAGAAAGGTTGGACAATTAAAGGGATTGGAATTGATAAAAGAAAGTAATGGGTAGGTCACCTTCATATTTTTATTTTATTTTTTGTTAAATAATCAAGCAATGCCATTCACAAAAAGAGTACACATAAAGTTAATGCACTAGTCTCCATATAATATATATACTTTTTTCCATTTATGTTTATTGTTCTTTCTAGGCAAATTATCTTTTCCCTTAATATATGTGTTGTTTATTTATGTGTAGGCGTGAAGGACAATTAGTAAAGAAGGTTGTTCAAGATGTCTTGCTTAGATTGAAGAAGAATTACACACAATTACCTGACAACTTGGTTGGCCTAGATGACCACATCAAAGCCATGAGGGGATTGCTAAATGTTGACTCCAATGGAATAAGGGTTGTTGGAATTCATGGAATTGGTGGTCTAGGTAAGACAACTATTGCCAAAGTCATCTACAACCAACTGTGTGAGGGGTTCGAATGTTGTTGCTTCATTGAAGATGTTCGAGCAAATTCAATCGGCCACAATGGTATTGTTGATTTGCAAACCCATCTTCTCTGTAAGATCCGAAAGAAGGAAGTTGGTAGAATCAATAATATTGATGAAGGAATCAAACAAATAGAAGACGCTATTGGTAAAAAAAAGGTTATCGTTGTTCTAGACGATGTAGATGATAGATATCAATTTGACAAGCTTGTTGGAAAGTGCAACTTGTTTGGTGCAGGAAGTAGGATCGTGATTACAACAAGAAATAAAGGGCTCCTGGATACATTAGAAGCCACTTATCAAATTGAAAATCTACATGATGTATACGGGAGTTATGAACCACATTTAATGAAATCAATTCATTCTCTTGAATTGTTTAGCAGGTTTGCTTTTATGAGGGACTCTCCTCCAGAAGATTATGGTAGCCTTGCTCAGAAAGTTGTATCCAGTGCAGGAGGACTTCCTTTGGTTCTTGTGACTCTTGGGTCATTATTTTTTGGAATGAAGGACATGGCTTTATGGGAAGAGAAATTGAGGAAGCTAAAAGAAGTACCACCTGGGAAAGTCTTGGAAAGATTGCGAATAAGTTTCGACGCTTTAGACTATGGACAAAGGCAAATATTCCTTGATATTGGATGTTTCTTCATTGGAAAGGATTACATGAACTCTTTTTACTTCTGGGAGGCCTGTGGATTTTATCCTAGAGATGGGCTTAATGCTCTTGTACTTCGATCTATGATAAAAATTGATGATGATAATAAGCTAAGGATGCATGATCAGCTAAGAGATCTAAGTCGGAAAATTGTCCATGAAGAAAACATGGCTAAACCGGGAAAGCGTAGCAGGTTGTGGTGTAGCGAGCAAGCCTCGAAACTATGGGAGGGACGTATGGTAAGCTATCAATTTTTGCCTTCTTTTTAGCATTTTATTATTTTATGATTCATGTAAAAATGCAACTAAATTGCTTTGCAAACCAAAAAGATCTTTTACAGGATGATTTTACTTTGGTATTACTCATTTGAATAAACTTTTTCTTTATTTTTATTCATAGGTAACACTAGATGTTGAAGCCCTCAATCTTAATTTACGCGTGGACTTCCCCGAGTTTCGTCTCCAGCATCTTGTAGGAAAAGATTTTAAGAAACTACGAAATTTAAGGTTTCTCAGATTGGGTCGGGCAGACCTCGATGGTGATTTTAAGCAGCATCTTTCAAATTTAAGATGGCTTGATTGGAGATGCTAGGGGAATTTTTGGCCAACCAATTGTCATTTAAAAAATCTTGTTGTTCTCAAACTATCTGGAAAGAATATCCCGGACAACTGGAAGGGTTGGAGTGAAATTAAGGTATCAGAGTGTATATATATATTTTCTATTGTCTCATCATCGTATGCATAACCCCTCGCAAATTAAATTTATTTTATTATTTTACAGATGGCAAAAGATTTGAAAGTTCTAAATCTCCATGGCTACAACTCAAGGAGAGCTTCAATGATTTCAAAATTTAAAAGTTTAGAGAGTTTGACTCTTAATTATTGTGTCAATCTGGAAGAATTTGACCCACTGATTCGGAATCTAACAAATTTGAGAGTTCTAAACCTCACATACTGCTGGGGGTTAAGAACCTTGGATTGCTCCTCATTTTCAGCTTTAGAGAATTTGGACTTAAACAATTGTCAAAAGCTACGTAAGCTTGATGGTCTTGAAAAGTTGAAACCGTTAAGATACTTGAATTTGGATTGCTGTAGGGATCTGGAAATATTGTTGGATCTATCAAATTTTAAGAAGCTAAAAAAGCTAGATTTATTGAGTGCGAGAAGCTAACTGAGATGCATGGTCTAGATAGCTTGGAATCGTTTGACGTTTTGAATATGTCATGTTGCATATCCATAAAAAGATTACGTGGCCTATCGAACTTGAGAATGCTAAAAAAGCTCCATCTAGACGATTGCCGGAACTTACGAGAGCTTGATGAAGTCGGAGTTTTGGAATCCTTAGAACATTTGGATATGAGTGATTGCAAATCCATAGAAAGATTACCTGACTTATCGAACTTGACAAAGCTGAAGGAACTAAATCTCTCTCTGCTTGTGAGATGTTGCGTGAGGTTAAAGGCCTTTCAGTTTTGAAATCGTTGGAGATCCTGGACTTGTCGGACTGCAACTCAATGGAAGAATTCCTAGATCTCTCAAACTTAAAAAAATTAGTGAAACTTTTAATTTGTGGTTGGCTTGATTTAACTGAGATTAGGGGACTTGAGGAACTTAAATCCTTAGAATTGCTCGACATTTGTTACTGCAGCTCGATTGAACAGTTACCTGATTTGTTGAATCATAAAAATTTAAGAGACATGGATGTTTCTTACTGTGAAAAACTAACCGACATCAGGGGCATTGAAGAATGGAAATCACTGAAGTATATGAATATACGAGGATGCGAGTCACTTAATCTACCTCGTCTGCCAAATACAGACGTATGTATACAAGGCCGAGATGGATTGAACAGGTATATTTTAATTTTCTGTTTAAATTTTGTTATTATCTTTTTAAGAGGATTTTTACCCCTGATAACTCTCTCTCTCTCTCTCTCTGTTTTGGTGTTCCTCAGCGGATAGTAGTTCCTCAGCAGATACCCACGATGAGCCTCTGTCACTAGGAACATGGTAAGTCTCTCCGCTATTGTAGAGAGGGTGGATAAATTTCTTTAAAAAAATGAGAAGAGCAATAAAAGTGATAAAAAAAAAATAGTGAGTGGATGAATTTCTGACTTTTGTAGAGGGAACTTAGGAGAAAAGCAATAAAAGTGATAAAAATCGAAAGTTCCACTTTTACAAGTAAACCATTTTAAACAAATTTGTTGAAGGTTATTTTATTAAGCATCCGATCAATGAGCTAAAAGATTTCATCAGTTTTATACAGCATATTATAGATTATTGAACTTGAGTTTTACACTCGGGTAACAGTAAACCTGGGGCTGTGCCGTAACATATATGTATATGTATGTACAGTCCCTCTCTAGAATGGCCAGTCCCTTTTTTAGTAAAAAGGACGGTCCATTTTGAGAGGTAAATGGATAAACTTTTATGTAATTTAGTTTATATGGGGTTTTCTATTTGTTGAAAGGCTTGCAAGGTACGTGGCAAATGTATAAAACATTGAGCACATAACAGAAAGTAAATTTTACTATAAATTTCATCATTGTTGTCAACGAACTTTCACGTAGTAGATTCCGTTGCAAGTTTCTTTTTTGTTTCCATGTCAATGTAACACTCAATATTGCAATACCCACCGGATGCCCTTGCGTAGAACAACCACAAATTTCCCTCTGGCATTTAATTAGGCAGTTGTATGAACTTCTGGTTTTTATTTCAACTCTTTTGTTGGCTCAACTCGGTCACCTGTTCTCATTACACAGATCGGTGTTGTCACTTCGGAATTGGACAGGATGATACATCCGTTGTTGCTTTTTTATTTTCAAGCCAAGCTTCAGGTCAACTAGTTTGTAAAAACTAAAACACGGAGGCGAAAAAGAATGCACTTACGGTGGTACTCTTTTACTATAGATGTCCTGCATCAATGCTTAAAGAACTGTGTGAATGGCTTTTTAACTTTTTTATGGTCCGAAAATCAAGTACCCACTGCAGGGGCAACCATTGAAGCAAAGACAAAGTCGATCTCTACAATCGTCTTTGCGTCTAAGCAAGTTTCTGGTGTGTATTTTGAAAGCGATGAGCAAAGTCAAGCTGTTGAGGCGGCTCTAGTGGCCCTTAATCATTATAGAGATAGGATGTGTGGTGAGGTGCGCGTCAAAAAAAGATAAAAAAAAAAAAAGAATCATTCTAGAGCTACCAATATTTCTTAGACAACGAGAAAGTAATACAACTTGTAATCTTGCTAGGCATGCTAGGAGTGTTGGAGATTTTATGGTTTGGGTTGATGAAAAACTTGGTTTTGTTATTATTATCTCTACTTCTCTTGCTTAATTTACTTATCAATGTATGCTTTAATAATAATTGATGCGGGTCCTTTGAATGTAGGCCCTGTTTCTTTATAGCAAGTTTTCTTGATTAGTAGTTTTAAATATGAACATAAATACATAATACTCGATAGCAGTCTCAAATTAATAATACTACTTTAAACTTTATATATAAAGGAAAAAATATTTTCAATTGAATGAATAGTACACAATACAACGTTTGTCAAAAGTTTTTTCTCTGTGTTTCGTGTCAAAAAAGAAATGTAACTACTTATTTGAAATTTCACAAAAAGAAAAACATAACTACAAATTTGAGGTAGAGGGGGAACAATGTTTATCTCTCATTCGATTATATATTTATATATATTTATTGAATAATATTGTGATAGTTTAACTCTGCCATGCGATATTGCAGAGATTTTATAAGAAATATTATGTAGAAGGTCTTTATACTAAAATTAAATATACTATTTTTAAAAATAATAAATCAGTTAAGTCTAGTGGGTGGACTTTCTCCAAAATAAAAATAAAAATAAAGTAATAAATCAAACCAGATTTTAATAAAAAAAAGTTAAATCATATGCACATTGCACATTGTTAGATTGGTTATAAAACACTAACGAGTAGAATGTAAGTGGGTTCTTTGCTGAAGAATTCTTTTGTCCTGTTAATAATTTGTTAAGCCTTTGGCTATTTGCAAATATAACCAGTAACGTTTAGATATCGCATATATTTTAAATTTAAAAAATATTGTTATGTGTTCTTAACTTATTGTATTTCATTCTGTTTGTAATGGTTATGAAAGTGATTTAAAATTTATTTATGTTTTGGAAACTCAATAATATTAAATCATAAATATTATTAAAATATTAAATATTTTGTGTTTGTTAATTAATTCATACTCACTGAAGTTAGGTAAAATTATCAAATATTTTCGTCTCTATACAATTTTTCTTTCGGACAACTTTGTTTGTTTGTGTTTTTTTTTTTTTTTTTTTTTTTAATTTGGTTACATGCAATCAATTATTACAAATTTATAAAACATCCGTGCATTGCACGGGTTATAAAACTAGTTTGTATATATAATCTTAGAGCACACTCAACACCTATACAATATACAATTTAATAATTCTTGACAATATGTAAAGATTGAAAAAAATAACATATAAATAGTCTTGAGTCCTTTTATATATACTATCATAGTGCACGTGCTTGCATGTGACTATGCAACAACTAAAAAAATTATAAATTTAATTAATTAAAATATATGTTAGAAAAACAAAAATACACATGAAATTGTTTTTAAAAAAGAATTGAAAACAACTTATGATTTGAAGAAAACAATTAAGGTACATAATGAAAAACTGTAAATAAAAAAGTGAAAAATATTATTTTTTGCTACATGAGCATTGATACTACTTGTTTTATTCCTATTTACCCCTTAGAATTTATCATTTTAATATCTAAATTTAGTTAGCAGAATATTGTTATACTTCTTTATGCTTTGCATGTTACCCAAAACACTTTAATAAATGTACTTACACTCTAACTCTTATGATATTTTTAAATGTTGTTAGTTTCTAGAGTTTAATTTTACTTACCTTAAATTTATAAGATAATTGTAATGTGTAAAACCTAGAAAAAGAAACATATAACTTGTTTCTCAAAGTAAACGAAAACATCTATGGTATTTATATTTTGAATATATAATACAAACAAGATTTTTACTATTCACTGTTATAACAACTGTCTTCATAAATATAACAGCTATGAATCACTTGCTCAAATCTAATTATTGAAATGAACTATGGTATAGTAATAAATATAAGCCAATATAAAAAGTGTATCTTAACACCCTTACCTGATAAAGTTTATTCTCCTTCCCGCACTCGCCCAACTTTGGGCCTACCCTCACCTCATCTCCTGGACTCCTACGGCCACAAGCCCAGTTCTACATGGCCAAACCAAAGTGGTGAGGGTGGTTCAGTATAATTATTTTTTAAATTAAGATTGTTATTTGTTTTGAAATTATATTGATACAAGAATACATTTATAATTATATTTATAAAATTCAAATATAGACACTTAATTTCAAAAGAAAAAAGTATAACTAATTTCAAAGGAAAGAAGTATAATTTTTTATTTTAAAATTATATTGATGCAAGAACACGGATATAATTATATTTATGCTTCTTTTTTGTGAGATTGCCGGAAGAAAGAGACTTGGAACTTACGGGTTTTACTCTATTGTGATGGGAGTCTATTTTTATTTTTTCTTAGCAAATTTTTTTTTTTATAATAAATAAAGAATTTATTATATTTTTTTAGATGTACCAAAGTTCATGATTGTTAATTATATTATGTTTAAAAAAAATTCTCTCTCTCTTTTTTAATTATTATTTTCCAAAGTTTTTACTAAACATACAGTTATACAAAAATAGAATTAATCATAAGAGAGCTCCTCGATTTTTTCCTCAAATTTCCTTCAAATATAATATAAGAAAAAAATGTAACTAGTGGGAGTGCGTGAGAAAAGTCCTCGTCCTCTCTCTCTCTCTCTCTCTCTCTACATTGCTGAACCTGCAAACACAGAGAGAGAAACTTGATTTTTCTATAAACAAATTGATTCAACAGCCAAAAGGAAGTTGTCTACAATGGATCAAGGTTCGTTAGTGATACTTTCTATTTACTCATCTATATATATATTTGTCTAATTTATTATTTGGGACTCAGAATCTATTGTTGTTTGTGTTTTGGCTTCCTTCGAGTTTTTTTTTTTTTTAATATGGAAAAAATTATCATGAAAATCAAATACTTGGGTAGAGGTGTTATTTTGCATTACATAGAAATTAAAAAATTGAAGAACCTCGATTGGATTTCGGATCCTCCTTCTCATCTTCTTGCCCCCACGCCCCAGCTTCATCTTAAGCTTGGCCCCATGGTTGGAAACTAACAGTCTTCATTTCCATTCAACTTTTAAGAAGTTGAAGAAGAAGAAGATGGAGTGTATATACATAGATCTAAGTTTGATTTACTTTTAAGAAGAAATCCAACCTATGTTAGCTTTATATCATTTTAATTTCAACTTAGATTTGAGATTTTATATTGATTTTGATTGTGAATTAACTTTGGGTTTGATTTAAGTTTAAATACTGTAATTTAATAACATGAAACTCCATTGTTGATTTAGTTCAAGAACGTAAATTTTGGGTATTTCTTAAGAAGAAAGAAATGGTAAGGGTAAAATCGTCCAAAAATATTGGATGTTAAAGAACAAGTTTCTTCGGTGTTGACAACAACTTTACTCTTCTTAGGTTAAGTAAGCCAAAAAAATAAAAGAAAAAGGAGCATCTTAAACAAGTGGGTTCGGTTGTTTCAAAAAAATATCAAGATTGGGTGAAAAAAGTAGTCATCTCTCTCTCTCTCTCTCTCTCTCTCTCTCTCTCTCACTCACTCACTCACACACACACATAACACTAGGTTTTTAACTTTGTCATTGGCTTCGTTTAATAGTAAGGTAGAAAAAGAAAATAAATTAAGTTAATCTTAATGAAAAGATAAAAAATAAGTTGGGTGATAGAGGTGATATCCTCTTAACTTTTAAGTTTTTTCATGAATTTTTTTTTCTTTATTTGGTGGCGAGTAAAAAATTTTCACTAAAAATATTAAAGGATGAAAGATAAATACTTATAAAATGAGTAACAACTCTCGCTTTATTTTTTATCTTTTCATACAAATTAATTAAATTTATTTTCTTTTCCATCTTTACAATCAAACGGAGCCTAAATTACAACTTTCAAGTGTCACCTATACAAGAAAATAAACAAAAAATTGATGCTAGACACATATAGCACATAAATTAAAATTATTACATAAAATATATTTAATTGATGAAGAACATAGACTATTTGTCGTTTCATTGGTAACCTATTAAGTACTTGACAAATCGATTATTTTGTTACCAACTTTTTATTATATCTATCCGTTATTTGTAATTTTATGGTATATTCTTTGTTTTCATAATTAATAAATCTCACGTTAAATAAATGAAGTAATTGATTTTTGTTATAATTATATCAATTTAAGATATTATTCAATACTTGGTAAGTGCTAGAGGCATTATAGAAAAGGTGAACTTTTTTTTATGGCCACAACCTAAGAGAGAATTGTGTTTGAAGGCTCACGTGGCCCCTTAAGGCAATTTAGTCCCTACCCAATTTGACTTTTACTGCATAAAACATGAAAATATATATTCTTTTCACCTGGGCCGTTACTAATGATCATTAATTTTTAAATTGAAAAAAATATATTTCAATAGAGTATTTTATATTTATTTTTATATGAAATGAAATGTGAGTTGTATGAGTAATTTATATCACTGTTTCTATTGATATATATTTCTAAAATGATATTGCATAATCTCATTGGATATTATTAAATCCATTTATTATAATCTCTTTTCTTTATAAATGATAAATAAGAAGGAAATTAAAGACCATTAGATGCCAACTTTTATATATTTTTCTACCTATGTAAAATATTTACCAACTATATATAAAAATTCGATCTTTAAAAACATCTTAGCACATGGGATATAAATTAAAAAATAGAAATCACCACTGTGTAAGGGTCTCCCTTTTACCTAAATATGTTTTAAGAGAAAACTAATTTCAACCATTAGTTATGGTTGATAACACAACTTGTTAGGCATAATGGTACATTGACTATATTGAAAAAAAAAGAAAAGAAAGTAGACTTTATTAGAGTTCATACCTTTTAACCCAAAACCAATTTGTAATGGGTGGAATATCATCTTATTCTTATATATTGCTTAGAAATGATCCAATTTTTCGATATTGGATTTATAGTCTGAGCACGCCCCCTCCCATGTGATATAATTTTAAGCTCAACACATGGAGGGTTATATTGGTGATGTAGAGCCCGTATAACCTGATACATAATTACATACGCCTTTTATATCATATTGAAGCATCTAACCCAAAATAAAATTAAGACATTATAGAAAGCAATGGTTCAAGATTTTTCCTTTTATTATAATAATAACGAAAATTCTCCAACCCTGACCAAGACTAAAATTTTGAGCCTCTATTAAATTCAGTGGGTGCCTCAAGCTGGCTAGTTGAGAAATTCTAGAAAAGAGTAGTGCTACTAGTTGCTTAAGAGCAAGACCAATCTTCCCATATATTTGTTCCTAAACTTAAATTTGGGAAGAAGTTTTACAAAAACTCACTCCAACCCTTCTCCATCTTTTCCTCATATTTGAGGAGTCTATAAATCTCCCTAAATTTGACAAAATGAATATGAGTCCCCAAGTATTCTTGCGAAAGAGTTATACTATAAAGAGGGATTCCTCCACTTTAGCTAAAAAAGGGAATGCTTATTTGGAAGGGTAAATAGATGAATTTTATTTTATTTTTTGAAAATTTTGTAGAGATGATCTATATACTGAGTAGATCAACTCTACCAATTTTCATAAAAAAAAACTCAACTTAGAAGCGGGTGTATTGAAAAATAGATATAAATGTCCATTTTCGATCGTTGAAATTTTTGGTGATCATCTCACATACTTTTAAGTTGAATTATTTAACAAAATTTGGTGGAGATGATCTACGCAAAATTTTTAAAAACCAATTTATCAATTTACCCATGTAAATGAGAATCTCTTTCTCTTTGTTAAAGTAAGAAATAATCTTTATAGCCTAGCTCTATTGCGAAGTAATTATTGATGATTTTGTTTTAAAACAACCTTATTTTTTCCCATATTTTTTTTGGTTTGTTTTTCCCATATTTAATGAAAAACACAATTGAAGAGCATTTTTTTCAAAAGTTTTTACTAAACATACAAAAAATAAAATTAATTAGTGCTCCTCGAATTTCCTTCAATTATTGATGATTTTATTTTGAAAAACTTTTATTTTTTTCCGTATTTAATGAAAAATATGATTGAAGAGTATTATTTTTTTTTATTAGACGTACAAAAAATAGAATTAATCATTAGAAAGCTCCCCCTAAGTATGATTTTTTTTCCTCAATTTCCAAAGGGTTGGACACGCTTTAGGAAAAAAATGTAACAAGTGGGGTGAGAAAAGTGGCGACGGAAGTCGTCCCCTCTCTCTCTCTCTCTATATATATATAATAATATATATTTCTTTATACATTGCTGAACCTACACAGAGAGAGAGAGAGAGAGAAACTTGGTTTTTCTATAAACAAAGATAACGAATTTTCATTCAATGGCCAAAAGGAAGTTTTCTGCAATGGATCAAGGATCGTTATTGATACTTTCTATTTATTCATCTTTATATTATATATTCACCTCTTTTATTTCTCTAATTTATTATTTGGGACTCAAAATCTATTGTTCTATGTGTTTTTGGCTTCCTTCAAGTTTTTTAATATGGAAAAATTTATCATGAAAATAAAATACTTAAAAATTGTGCCCCTTTATATAAACATTTATATAAAGAGATTAAATATTCTATGTTACTTTATAAAAAAAAAAGGTTTTATTTGAAACTTTGTTTTTGTATTATCTTTACTATTTTAGCTATCTATGTTTTCAAGGGAGATGCATATATATATATATATATATATAAATATAGTCCTAGCTAGAGCACAATCGAAATTTGTAAATGAAACCGTGAAAAATATTATTTTTTGCTAAAGGAGTATTGATACTAGTTGTTGTTGTGTATTTCTTTCTTTCTTTTTTCTTTTGTTTTTTTTTCTATTTACCCCTTATAGTTTATCATTTTAACATCTAAATTTAGATAGTAAAATATTGTTGTATTGCTGCTAAAGCAAATAATGTATTAGGTGTTGTATGTTGCGCTTAACATGTACCATATGGTTATAGGTGAATTCAAAAGACTTTAATAAAAAGAATTACCCCCAAACTTGATATTTTAAATGTCGTTAGTTTCTAGAGTTTAATTTAACATACCTTAATTTAGTCCTTACCCTTTAAAGAAATATTGTGTGGTTGAGTATTGCATTTGTTATGTTCTCTGGACAAATAATAATAATAATATATATATATAGGGGAATGATCTAAAGAGGACAATTTATTTGGTCCTTAAATGCGGACCAATCAATTTAAGGGGGGTAAACAGATGAATTTTTTATGAAATTTGGTGAAGATGATCTCCATGATTAGTAGATCATCTCTACCAAATTTTATCAAAAAATTCAACCGAGAAGTGGGTTCGCTAAATATCTTAAATTTTAATGGCCAAAAAAGTGCATATATATCAATTTTTTAGTTAACCCTCTTCCCGATTGAATTTTTCAATGAAATTTGGTGGAGGTGATCTACTAATAATGGAGATCATCTTCACCAAGTTTCATCAAAAAATTCATCCATTTACCCCCTCAAATTGATTGGTCCGCATTTAAGGACAAAAAATTTGGTCCTCTTAAGATCCTTCCCCTATATATATATATATATATATATAGGAAAATTGGCACCCAATTTGGCTAGAATATGATGCTTGAATAATGCTGAGGCTGCTGAAATGGGGTTGGCCCACTTGGCTAGAATATGAGCTTTTGGATTAAATTAAGTGGTTACAATATCTCTATAAAGCATTTAATTTTAAACACTTGGAAAACAATAAAAACACAACACATATAAAGATATAGGCTCTCTAGAGTATATATTAATCGGCTACAACATATCAATTTTTTAGTACATCAGATATTATTAAATTCATTTGTAATCTATTTTCTTTATAAATGATAAATAAGAAGGAAATTAAAGACCATTAGAGACCAACTTTTTTATGTTTTTCTACCTATGTAAAATATTTACTAACTATATATAAAAATTCGATGTTTAAAAATATCTTTACACATGGGGATAGAAATAAAAAAAAAATTAAAAATTACCACCGTGTAAGGGTCTCACTTTTACCTTAGTATTTTTTAAGAGAAAACCAATTTCAACCATTAGTTATAGTTGAGAACACAACTTGTTAGGCATAATGGTACATTGACTATATTGAAAAAAAGAAATTAGACTTTATTAAAGTTCGTACCTTTTAATCCAAAACCAATTTTGTAATGGGTGGAATGGCCTCTTAGTCTTACATATTGTGTTGATATGATCCAATTTTTTGATATTGGATTTTGAAACTTTGTTTTTGTATTATCTTTACTAATTTAGTTATCTGCGTTTTCAAGGGAGATGCATATAAATTTATTTCTTTTATTTTATTTTTTATTTACCCCTTAGAATTTATCATTTTAGCATCTAAATTTAGATATTGTTGTATTGCTAAAGCAAATAATGTATTGGGTGTTGTATGTTACGCTTAACATATACCATACGGTTACAGGTGAATTCAAAAGACTTCAATAAATAGAATTACCCTCAAACTTGTGATATTTTAAATGTCGTTAGTTTCTAGAATTTAATTTAACATACCTTAATTTAGTCCCTACCCATTAAAGAAATATTGTGTGGTTGAGTATTGCATTTGTTATGTTCTCTGGACAAATAATAATAATAAATGTATATATAGGAAAATTGGCACCCAATTTGACTTCTACGGGCATAAAATATGAAAATATATACTCTTTTCGCGTGAGTTGGGTCGTCACTAATGATCATTCTTATCTATGTAGTTTTTTATATTATAAAAAAATCAAAAAAAATTATTTTAATAGAGTTTTTATTTATTTATTTTCATATGGGATAGAATGTGAGTTGTATAAGGAATTTACATCACCATGTCTAGTGACAAAAAATTCTAAAATAATATGGCACAATCTCATTGGATATTGTTGTGAATGCTTTATTTATTCGCAAGTGCAAGAATCAAATACTAATATACCTTAGGTAAGAGCGAGATCGAATACTAAGGACATGACAGGTGGAACGTACGTATATCTCTACTAATTCTAATTAATTTATAATCTAACTTAAAAATTTAGAGGGATGATTTATCAAAAAAAAAGAATAAAATAATCAATTAAAAAATATAAAAAAAGACCTGACAGATGGACCATACATATATCATATTGTTAATATTCATACCCAACAAATTGTATTTTTTGTCTCGCACTAATTTGGTCTCTTGACTCTATTAGATGCGAAAAATAAATTCAATTAAACTCAATTAATTTATAAATTCTAAGTGCTAATTCTTCTACAGTCAATCGTGCGTATAAGATCAAAACACTTACTATACTAGTCAAAATCCAATTTATATCCGCTTTTAACAAATCATAAATTGAATATAACAAATTATAATGAGAATCTAATCTTAATTTTTTATCACTTAAAATAAGCATTTAATAAGAAGAATATTTATAAAATTAAAATATTTAATTAATAGAGTCAATTAGTATAAATATGTACAATATAATCAATCAAATATATTCATCTTCGATTCTAGATAATATCCTAGCCAAGTATGCTTGTAATTAAATTACAATAAATAATTAAAAATTACATAATTAAATAAATTAAATATTTACTTACGCATAAACAAATTAAAAAAAATGTTTTGAATCGGTTGTAATATAGTCTATAAAGCACCTAAATATTAATCAAAAATTAATAACCAAGGAGAAAAGAATACGCTCGCCAGAAACAAAATAAAAGATTAACTTGCGGCTTAATTGTACACGGCTTTCAAAGACGGAGGAAAGAAGAAAGAAAAAATTCAAAGGCTGCATCTCTCTCACTCGAAAACCGTGTTGAGAAGAAGAGATGAAAAAATCAATTTGTCGACTCCCTCCTTTGTTAGTGATACTTTCTGTTTATTCATCTTTATATTATATATTCACCTCATATATTTCTCTAATTTATTATTTAAGACTCGGAATCTATTGTTGTTTGTGTTTTGGCTTCCTTCAACTTTCTTAATATGGAAAAAATTATATGAAGAGTTGGGTTATAGGGGAAAGATCTAAAGAGGACCCTTTTTTTGGTCCTTAAATGCGGACCAATTATTTTGAGGGGGCAAATGGAAGATTTTTTTTATGAAATTTTGTGAGGATGATCTCCATGATTAGTAGATCATATACGCCAATTTTCATCCAAAAATTCAACCGGGAAGTGAGTTAGCTAAACATCATAAATTTTAACGGCTAAAAATGCACATATATATCAATTTTTTAGTTAACCCTCTTCCCGATTGAATTTTTCGATGAAAATTGACGGAGGTGATCTACTAATCATGGAGATCGTCTTTACTAAGTTTCATCAAAAAATTCATCCGTTTACCCCCTCAAAATGACCAGTCCACATTTAAGGACCAAAAAGTTGGTCTACTTAAGATCCTTTCCCTTCGGTTATATATATATATCCTTGCAGAAAATCTCAAAGAATTACATCAGGCTGGGGTTAATAAGTCAAAGAATTATGTTTAGAAATTAGCTAGACATTGTCTTCCATTTTTACATAATTCTTTCAGATTTTATCGCCTGAAGGGAAATACTCTAATGAGTATGAAAGTAGGGTAATTCTAATGATTTAGCATTAAGAATAAGAGCAAAGTCGAAAAAAGCCCAAATATGGAAATATTAGCATTTACTGTGAATGGAAATGCAATAAAAAATACATGTGTTCTTGCAATATGAAGCTTCGATTCATCAATTACAATGAGATTAATATAATGATTTATGGTTACAGCGTACGGCTCAACCTCATCAACATCAAGTGGAGAGTACGAAGTTTTCTTGAGTTTCAGAGGCCTGGACACACGGACGGGATTCACCAATTTCCTTCACACCTATCTTGAGGGCGCCAACATTCGTACTTATAAGGATGACAATGAACTTCGCGTCGGAAAAGAGATCGGGCCTGAGCTTCTCAATGCAATTAAGGAATCAAAAATGTCAATCCCAATATTTTCGAAAAATTACGCCTCCAGTAAATGGTGTTTGCGTGAACTTGCACAGATAGTGGATTGCCACACAAATGGGGGGCAAATGATTTATCCAATTTTTTACGACGTAAGTCCGTATGAAGTACGACATCAAAGTGGGAGTTACAAGAATGCCTTTAGCCAGCACAAGACTAATTTTGATGAAATGACAATACAAGGATGGAAGGAGGCTATGAGAAAGGTTGGACAATTGAAGGGATTGGAATTGATAAAAGAAACTAATGGGTAGGCCCAGCTAACCCACTTTTGGGTTGTTTTTGGGTTAAATATTCAAGCATTGCCTTTCACAAAAAGAGTACACATAAAATTAATGCACCAATCTCTATATAATATATATATATATACTTTTTTCCCTTGATGTTTATTGTTCTCTCTAGGCAAATTAACTTTTCCCGTAATATATGTGTTGTATATGTATGTGTAGGCTTGAAGGACTGTTTGTGAAGAAGGTTGTTCAATATGTCTTGCTTGGATTGAAGAAGAATTACACACAATTGCCTGAGAATTTGGTTGGCCTAGATGATCACATCAAAGCCATGAAGGAATTGCTAAATGTCAACTCCAATGGAATAAGAGTTGTTGGAATTCATGGAATTGGTGGTCTAGGGAAGACAACTATTGCCAAAGTCATCTATAACCAACTGTGTGAGGGGTTCGAATGTTGTTGCTTCATTGAAGATGTTCGAGCAAATTCAAACGGCCAAAATGGTATTGTTGAGTTGCAAACCCATCTTCTCTGTAAGATCCGAAAGATGGAAGTCGGTAAAATCAATTATGTTGGTGAAGGAATCAAACAAATAGAAAAGGCAGTTGGTAAAAAAAAGGTTATCATTGTTTTGGACGACGTGGATAGCAAAGATCAATTTGATTCGCTTGTTGGAAAGTGCAACTTGTTTGGTGCAGGAAGTAGGATCATAGTTACTACAAGAAATAAAGGGCTCCTGGATACAATTGAAGCCACTTATCAAATTGAAAATCTACATGATGTATATGGGAGTTATGAACCACATCTAATGAAATCAATTCATTCTCTTGAATTGTTTAGCAGGCACGCTTTTATGAGGGACTCTCCTCCAGAAGATTATGGTAGCCTTGCTCAGAAAGTTGTATCCAGTTCAGGAGGACTTCCTTTGGTTCTTGTGACTATTGGGTCATTATTATTTGGAAACAAGGACATAGCTTTATGGGAAGAGAAATTGAGGAAGTTAAAAGAAGTACCACCTGAAAAAGTCTTGGAAAGATTGAGAATAAGTTCCGATGCTTTAGATTATAGGCAAAGGCAAATATTCCTTGATATTGCATGTTTCTTCATTGGAGAGGATTACATAAATTGTTTTTACTTTTGGGAGGCCTGTGGATTTTATCCTAAAGAAGGGCTCAATGCTCTTGTCCTTAAATCTATGATAAAAATTGAAGATGACAATAAGCTAAGGATGCATGATCAGCTAAGAGATCTCGGTCGGCAAATTGTCCGTGAAGAAAACATGGCTAATCCGGGAGAGCGTAGCAGGTTGTGGTGTAGCGAGCAAGCCTCGAAACTATTGAAGGAACATACGGTAAGTTTTCAATTTTTGCCTTCTTTTTAGCATTTTATTATTTTACGATTCATGTAAAAATGCAAAGTCATATGCTTTGCAAGCCAAAAAGATCTTTTACAAGATGATTTTACTCTGGTATTACTCATTTGAAATTTTTTTATTTTTTTTGTAGGTAACAAAAAAAGTTGTAGCTCTCAATCTTGACTTATTTGCGGGCTCAAATTTTAGTCCCCAATGTCTTGTAGGAAAAGATTTTAAGAAACTACGAAATTTAAGGTTTCTCAGATTGCATCAGGCAGATCTTGATGGTGATTTTACGCAACGTCTTTCAAATTTAAGATGGCTTGATTGGGAATGCTTTGGGAATTTTTGGCCAACCAATTTTTCTTTAAAAAATCTCGTTGTTCTCAATCTATCAGGAATCAATATCCCATACAACTGGAACGGTTGGAGTGAAATTGAGGTATCATAGAGTATATATATATATATTTTTTTTTCTATTGTCCCATCATTGTATTTATAATCCCTTGCAAATTAAATTTATTTATTATTTTACAGATGGCAAAAGAGTTGAGAGTTCTAGACCTATCACACTGCCATAGGTTAAAAACCTTGGATTGCTCCTCATTTTCAGCCTTAGAGAAATTGGACTTAAACCACTGTAAGCATCTACGTAGGCTTGATGGTCTTAAACAGTTGAAATCATTAAGATACTTGAACTTGGATCGCTGTATGGAGCTACGTAGGCTTGATGGTCTTGAACAGTTGAAATCATTAATATACTTGAACTTGAATTACTGTTTGGAGCTGGAGCAAATATCGTTGGATCTATTGAATTTTAAGAAGCTAAAAAATCTAGATATACTTTTTTGCAAGAAGCTAACTAAGATTCAGGGTCTAGATAGATTGGAATCGTTTGATGTTTTGGATATGTCAGGTTGCATATCTGTAGAAAGATTACCTGACCTTTCGAACTTGAGAATGCTAAAAAAGCTCCGTCTATTCTTTTGCAAGAACTTACGAAAGCTTGATGAAGTCGGAGTTTTGGAATCCTTGGAACAATTGGATATGTCTAATTGCAGATCCATAGAAAGATTACCAGACTTATCGAAGTTGACAAAGCTGAAGGAACTACATCTCTCTGGCTGTAGGATGTTGCGTGAGGTTAAAGGCCTTTCAGGTTTGAAATCGTTGGAGGGCCTGGACTTGTCGTTCTGCGAATCAATGGAAGAATTCCCAGATCTCTCAAACTTGAAAAAATTAAAGAGAATTAGGATTTCTGGTTGGCATGAGTTAACTGAGATTAGGGGACTTGAGGAACTTAAATCCTTAGAATCGCTCCACATTACTTCCTGCAGCTCGATTGAACAATTACCTGATTTGTCGAACCATAAAAATTTAAAATACGTAGATGTTTCTAACTGTGAGAAACTAACCGACATCAGGGGCATTAAGGAAGTGAAATCACTAGAAGTGATATATATAACGGGATGCAAGTCACTTAATCTACCATATCTGCCAAGCACCCACATATCTAGGCTGTGATGGATTGAAGAGGTATATTTTAATTTTCTGTTTAAATATTGTTATTACCTTTCAAGAGGATTTTTACCACTGATAGCTTGATAACTCTCTCTCTCTCTCTGTCTTGGTGTTCCTCAGGCAATCAGATAGTAGCAGCAGCCAATCAGATAGTATTTCCTCAGCGGATCCCCATGATGAGCCTCTGTCACTAGGAACATGGTAAGCCTCTCTGCTATTGTAGAGGGAGTGGTTAAATTTCTTTAAAAAAATGAGAAGAGCAATAAATTTGGTTTTATAGTTTGGCTCAAAGAAAAACTTATTGGTTTTATCTCTACTTCTCTTACTTAATTTACTGTGAATGTTTGTCTTAATAATGATTAGTGCTGGTCACGTGATTTGTAGAGCCCTGTGCTCAAACTTAAAAATAATATCATTTTATATAAATAGATTAAATATTCTATATTACTTTATGAAAAAAATTGTTTTATTTGAAACTTTGTTTTTGTATTATCTTTACTATTTTAGTTCTCTGTATTTTCAAGGGAGATGCATATATATATGTGTGTGTGTGTATATAGTCTTGGAACACACTCGACACGTATACAATATAGTACTTAATAATTCCTGACAATATGTAAAGATTGATTAAAAAAAAAACATATAAATGGGTTTGAGTCCCTTTATATGGTAATGCTAGTTGTAATGCTAGTCGTAGTGCACGTGACTATGCAACAATTAAAAAAATTATAAATTAAATTAATCAAAATATATGAAAGAAAAACAATAATACAAATGAAATAGTTTTTCAAAAAAGATTTAAACTTGAATTAGAAACAATTTATGATTTGAAGTAAACAGTTCAGGGTACATAATGATTTTGTTATTATTGTTATGTCTAGTTCTCTTGCTTAATTTACTTATCAGTGTATGCTTTAATAATGATTAGAGCAAGTTTTCTTTCTCCCAATGTTTTGTTTCACATCTTATGTACCTTCTATGTTATCAACTGTTCTCAATCCCCATAAGCTATTTCCTGAAAATTAAGGTTAAGACATGTGCTATTTTCACTTGCCCTTTCTTTTTTAGAATGTTTTGTGTTTCTATTTTTTTTTATCATGCATGTTCTACTATTTACCAGAAATTGGGGTTTATTATTTAAGTGCCCCTTTGGTTTTGTAAATTGTATAATTTTAAAATTACGTCATTTTCAGTTAATGAATGGTAAATATGTACAATTATATAATTCAATTCTAAATTCATTGATTATTGGAAGATTTCAATCAGAAATTTGGATTGATACTACAAAAACATGTTTGAAAGTCCTTTTTGCTATTTAAAATTCATTGGTAAGTCTCTCTGCTATTGATTCAGTACAAAGTCTCTCAATCTAAACTTCATGTTGGAAACATGACAGTATTAGTTACCTATTTTAATTTTTTTTTTGTTTTTTTAGAAAAAACAAATGAGTTGGTGGATAAAATTTTTTTTAGAGGGAACTTAGGAGAAAAGCAATAAAAGTGATAAAAATCAATAGTTCCATAAACATCTCTTGTTTAGAATAGTCAAAATACACTAAAAAGGAAATTGAGACTCTTAATTTGAGAACGATAGATTCTTAATTTCAAGTTCCTTCACTTTTCAGGGTATGGAACTCGATCTTGATGTGCTCCATAAAATGTCAACAGATTTTGTGTCAAAGGGACTAGTTATATATATCAAAGGTACTTTCATTCTGGAGCTGTCGAAATTCCTCTCTCACACCCTCTAAACTGTTTACACCCTTCAATAAATTTTCTTGAATTTTTGTAGTTAACGAATTTGACGGTTTGTATTACATATTTGTATTTTCTTGAGATACATGGAAAATACCAAGCTACTCTTATTTTATTAAGCATTTGATCAACGCGCTAAAAAATTTCATCTCTTTTATACATCATATAATAGATTGTTGAACTTGAGTTTTATACTCGGCTAACTGTAACCTGGGGCTGGCCCATAATGCATATGTATATATATGTACAGTCCCTCTCTAGTAATTATTGGTTGGGATGATTTAATTGAGATTAGGGGACTTGTGGGACTTAAATCCTTAGAATCGCTCGCCATTTCTTTCTGCAGCTCAACAGAATAGACACCTGATTTGTCGAATCATAAAAATTTAAAACACATTAATGTTTCTTACTGTGAGAAACTAACCGACATCAGGGGCATTGAGGAATTGAAATCACTAAATTATATGAATATAGAGGGATGCGAGTCACTTAATCTACCACGTCGGCCAAACACAGACGTATATATATATATGTGGCCGTGATATGATGACTTGAACAAGTATATTTTAATTTTCTGTTTAAATATTATTATTATCTTTTCAAAAGGATTTTTACCGCTGATAGCTTTATAACTCTCTCTCTCTGTTTTGGTGTTCCTCAGCACATCAGATAGTAGTTCCTCAGCGAATCCCCACGATGAGCCTCAGTCACTAGGAACATGGTAAGTCTCTGTGCTATTTGTAGATGGAGTGGATAAATTTCTTTGAAAAAATGAGAAGAGAAATAAAAGTGATAAAAAAAATGAGTGAATGGATGAATTTCTAACTTTTGTAGAGGGAACTTAGGAGAAAAGCAGTAAAAGTGATAAAAATGAAAAGTTCCACTTTTACAAATAAACCATTTTAAACAAATCTGTTGAAGGTTTTTTTATTAAGCATTTGATCAATGCACTCAAAATTTTCATCAGTTCTAAACAGCATGTAATAGATTATTGAAATTGAGTTTTACACTTGGTTATAGCAAACCTGGGGCTGTCCCATAATATATTTATATATATATGTATATGTATGTACAGTCCCTCTCTGGAGTGGCTGGTCCTCTTTTTAGTAAAAATGACGGTCTATTTTGACGGGTAAATGAATGAAATTTTATGTAAATTAGTTTAAATGGGGCTTTTTATTTGTTGAAAGGCTCGCAAGGTACGTGGCAGATGTATAAAACATTGAGCACATAATAGAGTAAATTTTACTATAAACATTGAGCACAACCACAAATTTTCCTTTGGCATTTCATTAGGCGGTTGTTTGAACTTCTGGTTTTTGTTTCAACTCTTTTGTGGACTCAGTTTGGTCATCTCATTACACATATTGGTGTTGTCACTTTGGAATTGGGCAGGATGATACATCCGCTGTTTCTCTTTTATTTTCGAGCTAAGCTTCAGGTCAAATTGTTTGTAAAAACTAAAACACGAAGGCGAAAAAGAATGCACTTATGGTACTCTTTTATGGTATATAGATGTCATGTATCACTGCTTAAAGAATTGCACGCATGGCTTTATAACTTTTTTATGGTCTGAAAATCACGTACCTGCTGCAGGGGCAACCATTAAAGCGAAGACTACTTCGATCTCTACAATCATCTTTGCGTCTAAGCAAGTTTCTAGTATGTGTATTTCAAAAGCGATGAGCAAAGTTAAGCTGTTGAGGCGGCTCAAGTGGCCCTTAATCATTCCAGAGCTAGGATTTGTGGTGAGGCGCATGTCAAAAAAAAAAAAAAAATTCATTCCACATAATACAACTTATAATCTTGGTAGGGATGCTAGGAGTGTTGGAGATTTTATGGTTAGGCTTGAAGAAAAACTTGGTTTAGTTATGATTAGAGCTGGTCCTTCAATTGTAGGCCCTGTTTCTTTACAGCAAGTTTTCTTTCCCCCAATTTTTGGTTTCACATCTTATGTACGTTCTATGTTATAAACTGTTCCCAATTCCCATAAGCTATTTCCTGAAAATTAAGGTAAAGACATGCTATTTTCACTTGATTTTTTTTTATTTTTTTTAAGTTTACGTTTTTTTGGTGTGCGTGCGCATAAATATGATGTCATCAATGGTCCATGTATTTTTTTATTATTTACTTAAATTATTAAATTTTATTTTAAAACTGCACATCGCAGAATTGGCACGCTTCCATGTTTAAAAATTAAAAATTAGTAATTGCATTTTGTAACTGCCTTTAGGGCTTTCAATCGTTGTCTCTCGTTTAGATCCAATCTTATGCCTATTTGTTAATATCCAAGCGGTTTGTTTTCACAATCTTTCATTCTCATAATCTCTCTCTATGTATATACATATCTGATATCTCCGATAATACTTTTGTATATTCTTATGTAAATTTTGAAATAATTAATAAAATATCAACACATGTTAAATATTCTTTTATATAATTTTACATTTTTTTCTTTCAATTTTTTTATGCATAATTTGAGCGAATCCCCACGATGAGCCTCAGTCACTAGGAACATGGTAAGTCTCTTTGCAATTGTAGAGGGAGTGGATAAATTTCTTTTAAAAAAATGAGGAGCAATCAAAGTGATAAAAATAAAATAAGTGAGTGGATGAATTTCTAACTTTTGTAGGGGGAACTTAGAAGAAAAGCAATAAAACTGACAAAAATTTCTATCCTTTTCAGAGGGAACTTAGGAGAAAAGCAATAAAAGTGATAAAAATCAATAGTTCCATAAACATCTCTTGTTTATAATAGTCAAGATATTTGCTTTGTAATTGATGGTAAATACGGTAGCATGCACTATTTTGATGCATCAGAAAAGAAACTGAGACTCTTAATTTGGGAACGATGGATTCTTAATTTCAATTTCCTTCACTTTTCAGGGTGGGGAACTCGATCTTGATGTGCTCCATAAAATGTCAACAGATTTTGTGTCGAAGGGACTAGTTATGTATCAAAGGTACTTTCATTCTGGATCTGTCAAATTTCTTCTCTCACCCCCTCTAAACTGTTTACACCCTTCAATAAATTTTCTTGAATTTTTAGCTAACAAATTTGACAGTTCAGATTACTCATTTGTATTTTCTTGATATACATGCAACTATCAAGCTACTTATATTTTTTAAGCATTTGATTAATGCACTCAAAATTTTCTTTAGTTTTATACATCATATAATAGATTGTTGAATTTGAGTTTTACTCTCGGGTAACTGTAACCTGGGGCTGGCCCACAATATATGTATATGTATGTACAGTCCCTCTCTAGCGTGGCCGGCACTCTTTTTAGTAAAAAGGACAGTTCATTTTGAGGGATAATTAGATGTAGTTTTGTGTAATTTGGTTTAAATGGGCTTTTTATTTCTTGAAAGGCTACCAAGTTACAAGGTAGTTGTTTAAAACATTGAGCACATAACAGAATGTAAATTTCACTAAATTTCATCATTGTTGTCAATGAACTTTCACGTTGTAGATTTGTTGTAAGTTTCTTTTTTCTTTCCATGTCAATGTAAGACTCAATATTGTGACACCCACCAGATGCCCCTGCACAGAACAATCACAACTTTTCTTTAGGCATTTTCATTAGGCGGTTGTAAGAAATTTTGGTTTTTGTCTTAACTCGATCTTTTGTTGGACTCAACTCGGTCATCTGTTCTCATTATACAGATCGGTGTTCTCACTTTGGAATTGGACAGGATGATATATCCACTGACGCTCTTTTATTTTCAAGCTATGCAGCTATGCTTCAAGTTGTTAAACCTCCATAATCTTATATTGCCAGCTGTAGATTTGGTGTATTGCCAGCTGCAGATTTATTAGTGTATATGTTAATTCTGTGCACATCTCTGATTTATTGATTCTAGGCATATATTTAGGCATCTTGATTATTTTTCTTTTGATCATACCTTGTATACAATGTTTTAAAAAACGAGCGACTCGCGAGTCGAGGCGAGGCGGAAGAGGTGTACGAGTAAAGGGGAAAATCTGAAACTTACGAGTTTTTCGTGTGAGGCGTACAAGTCGACTCGGTTACGAGTTGACTCATAAGAGGCGGACGAGTCAGTAACTCGTGTCTTTTTACCTTTTCTTTCCTTTTCTTTTCTATTTTTTTTTAACTTTCTATTATTATTAGTTGTAACAAAAGCCCTAAACGACATAACCCATCTCTTTTTTACGCTTCTATGCCGCTCAACTCTTTCTCCGTCCCTGTGTACTCCGATCGTTTCTCTCCCTCCATCCCTCTCTATTCCGATCGTCTCTCTCCCTCCAAAGTTAGGATATATATGTTACATATAATCAGTAATGGTTGCTTTGTAGTTGTGTATTGCATATATATGTTACATATAATCAGTAATGGTTGCTCTGTAATTGTGTATTGCATATATTTTTTTTTTCCGAAAAAGTTGTGGCTTACGCTTCATTCCGCCTCGAGGCGTAAGCCTCGCGTCATTCGAGCAAAACGCCCCTCGAATTTTCAAAAGTTGCTTATATATTGTATAAATTGTTTCCTCTACAAAGAGAAGAACATACATAAAACATTTCGTTCATGGTATCAGAGGATTGATCTATCCCCTCCCCTCTCCTCTTCAGCTGCCTTTTCTTTCTTATTGCTTCCGTTGTATTGCACAGTACCCATCATGAATTCAAACTCAACTGAATCTCCTCTCCAAACCACCACATCTGCTGCCCCTGCTATTCTCTCCATACCAACTATCACAAACCTTGTTACCAACAATTTGAGCGATGACAATTTTGTTCTCTGGTCTCATCAAATGGAGGCCTTTCTATATGGTCAGAATATGCTTCGTTTTGTGGATGGGATATATTCTTGCCCTGCTGACAATGATCCAAACCAAATTGTCTGGACTCGGATAGACAAAATGCTTGTTCCTATCATTTCTGCAACCCTCTCTGAACCCATGCTTGCCTCCATTATTGGTTGTAAAACTTCTGCTGAAATCTGGACTGCAATTCAACAACATTTTTCACAAAAGTCTGTTGCAAATTTTTCACTTTATCGCAAATGTTTGGCCGGACTTTCTCAGGGTACACGTCCAATCTCTGAATATCTTCAGGAGGCCAGGGCAATTGCTAATGCCTTAGCTGCCATTGGAGAACCTGTCCCCAACAAGGAATTGGTTAATGCAGTTCTAGGTGGTCTTGGTTCTGAATTTGACATGCTTTGTGACACCCATTGAAAGCTTTGATGCTTTGCCCAATTCTCAACTCTATGTGCTCGCCTTTTCAACTTCGAATCTCGTCATCAGACATCCACTCAACCTACTCCTACAACATTTCTAGCTTCTCAGACGCCGGCTCCTGTGGTTCATAATTCTGGTCATCGAAACACTAATCGGAATTGCCGAAAACGAAACACAAATCGTCACGGTCAATTACGCACAGAAACCGCTGGTATTCTTGGCTCTTCTCCTTCCCCGAGCTTATCTCCTACCTTCGGTTCTTGCCAACTTTGTCTTGGTTTTAGACACGGTGCTCGCTATTGTCTGCAACTGTCTACATTTTTCCGACCACCTGTGCCGAGTTCTGCAGAGTCTAGCTTCGCTGGTCTTCAAATTGCTCCTCCACCTCATATGCCTGCTTCTCAGCCAGCTCCATATAACCATGGTTGGTACCCCAATACTGGTGCTTCCACACGACTGGTAATCCGGCACTTCTTCAACAACACTCACCTTACATGGGCCCCCGACTCAGTTCTTCTTGGCAATGGTGATAAACTTCCTATTAGCTATACGGGTAACATGGCACTTCCTCTTGGTTCTTCTTCCTTTCACCTCAATAATGTCTATGTCATACCTTCTATGCGCAAAAATTTATAGTCCATTGCTCAATTCTGTCAAGATAATCATGTTTTGTGTGCCTTTGATTTGCGTCATTTCTACATCTTTGACCTAACTATTGGTTCACTCTTGTACCAGAGCCTATGTAAGAATGGTCTCTACCAGCTCCTTGCTTTGCCTCCTCGTCTTCAGGCTCTTTCCGCGTGTCATAAAACGTCATCTCTATGGGACAATAGACTAGGGCATCCCTCAAGCAAGGTTATGTCATTTTTAGGGTCAAATAAATTATTGTCATCAGAATTTAAGTTTACAAGGTCCTTTTGTCAAGGTTGTGCCCTGGGAAAATCCACACATCTGCCATTTCAAATATCTAATAAAATTCGTACCACTCCATTTAATCTTGTTCACTCTGATGTATGACAATCTCCTGTTGTTTTTGTATCCGGTTATAAGTATTATGTACTATTTAGTGATGACTATACTCGGTTTACTTGGTTATATTTTATGAGGCTTAAATCTAAGGTTGTTGACCTCTTTAAGAATTTCTTGGCCTATATTAAAATTTAGTTCTCCACTGTTCCCAAACAGTTTCAAAGTGATGGCGGTGGAGAGTATGACAATAGTCCTTTCAAAGATCTTTGTTCTTCCCTTGGAATTCATCACCGTCTCTCCTGTACTCACACTCCTGAACATAATGGTCTAGCTAAACATAAGCATCGGCATATAGCCGATATGGCTCGTACCTTCCTTATCACAAGTCATGTTCCCTTATCTCATTGGGTTAATGCTATCTCTATTGCTGTCCATCTCATAAATCATCTTCCTTCTTCGGTCCTTCAATGGTCATCCCCATTTTCTCGTTTCTATGGCCAATCTCCTTCTTACTCTGAGTTACATGTCTTTGGGTGTGCATGTTATCCTTATTTAGGAGATTATCTAACTAACAAACTTTTGCCAAGAACAACTGAGTGTGTGTTTTTAGGTTATAGCTTGCAGCACAAAGGTTACTGATGTCTTGATTGCAAAACTAGC
Source organism: Lonicera japonica (assembly GCA_021464415.1). Lineage (NCBI taxonomy): Eukaryota > Viridiplantae > Streptophyta > Magnoliopsida > Dipsacales > Caprifoliaceae > Lonicera > Lonicera japonica. The sequence continues at coordinate 82,901,479 of CM038464.1, read as the reverse complement.
AGAGTTTACATTTAGAAGCATGTCCGATTTGATGAGCAAACTTTTCCTTTTGATAAAGAGCTTAGCCACAGCCAAAATATTCCTTCAGAATGGGCCTTCGTCCCTTTGCTATCTCTGGGTCTAGAGACACAATCGCAGTCTACTTCCCCAACAGTCCCTGTGGACCAACCTACCTTGTCTAATTCTCCTGTCATGGAGGCAAATGAGGCACCATCATATCTGCATTTTCTCAAGAATCCATTGCCATATCACTATCAACATCAACCGTCCTGGTTCTCCGTCCCTCTTCCTAGTGATGCCCCTGGTCTTCCACCAACAAATGATGGTTCTTCCTTCGAGCCAAACTTTTCACCTCCTCTAGTTAGACACCACATGATCACTCGCCTTCAGACTGGGTCTCAATGCCCTCTAGTTTGGCATGATGGTACTATCCAATATCCTCTTCCTTGTGCTCTTATTGCCCAGACTTCTACCCTTGAGGAAAAGACATGCTACAGTCAGGCAATTCATGTGGCTGAATGGCGTCAAGCTATGACAACTGAATTCAATGCATTACTGAAAAACCAAACATGGGAACTTGTTCCCCAAAATCCAAAACAACACGTCTTTGGTTACAAGTGGGTTTTCAAAATTAAACAGAAATTTGATGGTTCCATTAAAAGGTACAAGGCTCGTCTTATTGCTAAGGGATTCCACCAACAGCCTGATATTGATTACTATGAGACATTTAGCCCCGTGACTAAGCCTACCAATATTCGTACCATATTAAGTCCGTTTCCTACGGTTACAGTTGGTCTTTGCGGCAACTCGATGTGAAAAATGCATTTCTCCATGGCTTCTTAGACAAGACTGTTTTCAAGAGCCAACCTCCTGGCTTTGCTGATCCTACTTGTCCTCATCATGTTTGCCTTCTACAAAAAGCCATTTACGGACTTAAGCAGGCTCCCGTTCTTGGTTTTAGCGTTTGAGCTGTTTCTTGTTACAATATGGGTTTACTTAGTGCCATGCAGATCAATCTATGTTTATCTTTCGCAGCTTGCCTAAAATTATGATCCTTTTGCTCTACGTTGATGACATCATCTTGACAGGCAACATGCCTTCCTTGTTGTCCTCCTTCATTGCCACTCTTGGGACATAATTTGAGCTCTTTGATCTAGAGACGCTTTAATACTTTTTAGGACTTGAGGCGACCTTCATGAGTGATGGCTTATCTCTCTCACAAACGAAATACACTGTTGATCTACTTCAACAGAATTCTATGACTGAGTGTAAGCCTTGTAATACTCCTATACGCGCCAAGACTCAACCCTCCTTGCTTAGCGGTGATCCTTTAGCTGATGCTACCGAGTTTCGTCAATTTGTTGGGTCTCTCCAATATCTTACTTTTACTCATCCTGGCATTGCGTTTGCAGTTCATCATGTGGAGCAGTTCATGAGTGCTCCTCGCTCTCTCCATTTAGTTGCTGCCAAACAAATACTTCGCTAACTTAAAGGATCCTTGGACTTCGGTCTTCATGTCCGACGTTCGCAAAATCCTCTAACTATTAAGGCCTACTCCAATGCTGATTGGGTGGGTTGCCCCGATTCTCGTCGCTTTACTATTTCTGCGTCTTCTTGGGTTCCAATCTAATCTCTTGGATAGCAAAGAAGCAACCGACCGTGTCTCGCTCTAGTGCTGAAGCCGAATACCGTTCCCTTACTCATGTTTGTGCCGAAACAACATGGGTTTCTCATCTCCTTCATAAATTACATCTCCCTACAACAACTCCTATCACCCTGCTTTGTGATAATCTCAGCACCACTTATATGGCATCTAACCCGGTTTTTCATGCTTGCACAAAGCATATTGAGTTAGATTATCACTTCATCTGGGAACGCATTTGTGCTGGTTCTCATTGAGTTCAGTTTATTCCTTCACCTGACCAACTTGCTGATATTTTTACCAAGGGTGTTCACAAGCGCCATTATCAGCTTCTATGATCCAACCTTGTCTCTCCCTGACAGCCGAGTTTAAGGGGGAGTGTTAAACCTCCATAATCTTATATTGCCAGCTGCAGATTTGGTGTACTTCCAGCTGTAGATATATTAGTGTATATGTTAATTCTGTGCACATCTCTAATTTATTGATTCTAGGCATGTATTTAGGCAAGATTGAAGATTTTCTCTTGATTATTTCCTTTTGATCATACCTTGTATATTGTATAAATTGTTTCCTCTACAAAGAGAAGAACATACAGAAAACATTTCTTTCACAAGTCCAACTAGTCAGAAAACTGAGATACAAAGGCGAAAAAGAATGCACTTACACTCTTTTCATGGTATATAGATGTCCTGTGCACTGCTTGAAGAATTGCGCGTATGGCTTAATAACCTTTTTGTGGTCCAAAAACCACATACAGATTGCAGGTCCAATGATTAAAGCTAAGACAACTCCATCTCTACAACCATCATTGCGTCTAAGCAAGTTTTTAGTATGAATCTTTTGAAAGTGACAAATGAAGTGAAGCTGCCCTTGATCATTCCAGAGCTACCAAAATTTCTTAGACAAGGAGAAAATAATGCAACTTATAATTTTTCTAGGCATGTTGAAGATTTTATGGTTTGGCTTGAAGAGAAACTATGTTTTATTATTATTATCTCTAGTTCTCTAATTCAACTTACTTGTCAATTTATGCTTTAATAATGATTGGGGCCTGTCCATTAATTTGTATGCCCTTGTGCTCATACTTAAAAATAGTGCCCTTTTTTATAAACATTTATATAAAGAGATTAAATATTCTATATTACTTTAGAAAAAAAAAAATTATTTGAAACTTTGTTTTTATATTATTTACTATTTTAGTTCTCCGTGTTTTTGAGGGAGATGCATATATATGTATATATATATATATGCATTACTTTAGGAAAAAATATTCTAATTTTCCGTTTAGATATTGTTATTATCTTTTCAAGAGGATTTTTTTACCACTAATAGCTTGATAAGAGTCTCTCTCTGCTTTGGTGTTCCTCCGCACATCAGATAGTAGTTCCTCAGCGGATCCCCCACGATGAGCCTCAGTCACTAGGAACATGGTAAGTCTCTGCTATTGTAGAGGGAGTGGATAAATTTCTTTAAAAAAAATGAGAAGAGCTAAAAAAAAGAAAAAAGGGAGAGTGATTGGATGAATTTCTAACTTTTGTATAGGGAACTTAGGAGAAAATCAATAAAAGGAATAAAAATCAAAAGTTCCCCTTTTACAAATAAACGATTTTAAACAAATCTGTTGAAGGTTATTTTATTAGGCATTTAATCAATTCGCTTAAATTTTTTATCTGTTTTACACTCGAGTAATAGTATACCTGGGGCTGGCCTGTAATTTATTATATATATGATATGTATGTACAGTCTCTCTCTAGAGTGGCCAGTCCTTATTTTAATAAAAATGACGGTCCATTTTGAAGGGTAAATGAATGAATTTTTATGTAATTTAGTTTAAATGGGCTTTTTATTTGATGAAATGCTTGCAAGGTACGTGGCAGATGTATAAAACATTGAGCACATAACAGAAAGTAAATTTTACTATAAATTTCATCATTGTGTCAACCAACTTTCACGGAGTAGATTAGTTGTAAGTTCCTTTTTTGTTTCCATGTCAATGTAACACTCAATATTGCAATACCCACCGGATGCCCCTGCACAGAACAACCACAAAATTTCCTTTGGTATTTCGTTAGGCAGTTGTATGAACTTTTGGTTTTTGTCTCTACTCTTTTTTTGACTCAGCTCAGTCATCTGTTTTCATTACACAAATCGGTGTTGTCACTTTGGAATTGGACAGGACGATACGTCCGCTATCACTCTTTTATTTTTGAGCCAAGCTTCAGGTCAACTAGTTTGTAAAAACTAAAACACAAAGGAGAAAAAGAATGCACTTATGGTACTCTTTTATGATATATAGATGTCTTGCATCATTGCTTAAAGATTTGCGCATATGACTTTTTTTAACTTTTTTGTGGTCCGAAAATCATGTACCCACCGCAGGGGCAACCATTAAAGCGAAGACAATGTTAATCTCTGCAATCATCTTTGCGCCTATGCAAGTTTTTGGTGTGTATTTTGAAAGCCACGAACGAAGTGAAGCTGTCGAGGCCGCTCAATTGGCCCTTAATCATTCCAGAGCTACCAAAAATTCTTAGATGATAAGTATTACAAATTATAATCTAACTAGGCATATGCTAGGCGTGTAGAAGATTTTATGGTTTGGCTCCAAGAAAAACTTGGTTTTATTATTATCTCTAGTTCTCTTACTTAATTTACTACGGCCGTGTTTTGTAGGGCCCTGTGCTCAAACTTAAAAATAATGCCCTTTTATAAAACATTTATATAAATAGATTAAATATTCTATATTACTTCAAGAAAAAATGGTTTTATTTGAAACTTTGTTTTTGTGTTCTTTACTATTTTAGTTATTTGTGTTTCAAGGGAGATGCTTATATAATCTTGGAGTACACTTGACACGTGTAATATACTACTTAATAATTCTTAACAATATGCAAAGATTGAAATATATATATATATATACATAGTTTTTAAATATTGAGTGGGTATATTTCAATTTTCTTTTTAAATATTGTTATTATCTTTTCAAGAGAATTTTTACCACGGATTTCTCTCTCTCTCTCTCTCTCTCTCTCTCTCTCTCTCTCTCTCTCTCTCTCTCTCTCGTGATAATGTTCCTAGACATGTACTTTGGGTTTTTTTTGTGTTGTGGGAGTTTTATTTTTTGTTCTACTATGAGGTAAGTCCCTAAATTACAATTTTACTAATAGTATTGAGGTCCAAGGTTTTTCAATTTACACAATTGTTAGACGTGGTGCAGATTTTTATTTTTAAAACTTGTGATCCTTAAGAGAATCTTTATTGTTTTAAAAAGTCAAATATGATAATCATAAGTCACATATTTTTATTGGAATGGCCCAATACTTTATGAATACCATTGATGGAATGATCAATAAAACTATATAATGGTGTATATATATATCCTTTTTAAGACTCCGATGTTGTATAACAAAACTCAGATATTGTTGTCAAAAGTCAGATACTATTATTAAAATTTAGATATTGTTATTTCAATATCGGCAAGGGGTTGCATTTTTTAATTTTAAAGTGAGTAGAATGCATCATTTAACTTTTTGGGACATGAGATCTTAAAAAAATGCCCCATTTTTTTTCAAAACTGGAAGGCAATGACACACCCTAGTATATATATATATATATATATATATATAGATAGATAGAGTAGAGAAATGATAGGTAGTTTTTACCATAGATTATGGTGGGTACTTATCTAAATTTGTACATTTTTGTTGTATTTTGGGGTGATGATCCGCCAAATATTGTTATATTAACTATATATACGATGATTAATATGATAAGCACTTGATGTTCCTACCAAATTTGTGGTAAATAATGATGTGGTGTAATTTATTATGGTATGCATGCATACACTATAATAAATACTCTATATATTACTTAAAATATCAAAATAAATAGTTTCAGTTTTGAAAAAATTCTCAAATTGAACAGTTAATCTTTTTAACATCACGTGAACATAATTAAAACATTAAAACATAAAAATTCTCAATCATGTACCGGCTTTTTTTTTTATCAATTCGATTGTTTTTATTTGTTCGTTTACTTTGATATTCATAGATTAGTTTCTTGAGATCATATATATTCTGGAATCAATCTTAAACCCACATTTGTGGGGCTGGTTCTAGGGTTTATAGATCTATTTTGCCAGTTTGTTGGTTTTATGTCGATTTATACTTGATTCTTGTTTTATATTCAAACAGTTTATAATTTTTTCATGCTATTTATGTGTGATTAATCCTTGATCATTAAGAATCTGATTTTCCAGAATTCTTAGGGTTTAGGTTGATTTTGTTTAGTTTTTGTCAGTTTTGAATTGATTTACTGTTTTTGCCGTAAAATTTGAGTTTTAAATCAAAATTGCAAAATTTCAAAGTCAAAAATTTTTAAATCTGATTGTCTACGTTATTAAGTATGTGTTTATAGTTTTTCATAATTTTTAAGATTATTTTCATATTTACTTTGATTATGACTAATTAGTTCGTTAGTTAAGGGGCCGTAAAGATTGGGTATGCCGACGCAGTAATTTTTCAGACCCGAATTTAATTTTAATTCATTTTATATAGGTTAATAGGTCATTATAAATATGATTTTTATTAAATTATTATCCTAGTATGCTAATCACATTTTTTATAATAAATTTAATAAAATATTTCTGACAAAAGAACCAAACTAATTTGAATCGTTATTTTTGCGCTCAACCCTAATCGATTGAGTTAGAGAGCTGTTTATACTCTGAAAATTAATTGGTTATGTGTCATTTATAATTTCAAATTAGAGTACACTGTTTTTGATAGTTGTTTTAATCCTTATTTTTTGATACTGAAATTGCCAATTTTATGTTTTCACCACTTGTTTTAGTTCAAATTTGATTTCAATTATGTTTTAACTTATTTTAATTAAATTGTGGTAATTACTTAACTTTTCTAAACTCACTTTTAGTAAAAGGTTTTGTAGTGTTAAACACTACTTCTAATAAACAAGTGTTTTCGGTAAAATTAGGTAATGCAAATTGATTCCATAATTTACATATAATTTATGTTACACATAAATTATTGTGAAAAATATGAGTTTATGAGATCAATTAGCTCGTGGATAGTAGGCTAATTTTAGAAAATGATTCCTGGTCCATCGAATTGTCCATTGTGTTGTCCGGAACTTATGGATACCCCTAACGCTTTTTATTCTTAATTTTAGTTAAAGTTTTTTAAGCGTTTAATTAATTTAGTATGTTGTTTTTAGTATTTATTTTATTTAAATTTATTCCATATTCTTGGTATGCGAGTTTAGTTTCCTTTAATATAGTAATGTTTTGCTACCTTTAGGATTAGTTTTAGTTGTATGTTTTATTTAATTTTATTGCCATTAGTTATTTTAATTATCAATCTACATTCCATTCTTTCAATATTTCGTCTTTCCTTTATTTTTCTTATATTCCTCTTGAAAGAAACATTCATAACTCAAAGAACTACCATCTTCCCTGTTGATCGATTTCGAATTTATCGAGTATTTATTACTTAACTAACTACCTACACTTGGGTATAATAACTCACGTTATTTTTGCCGAATCAAAATCTAATAAAAATTAATACAAATCTAACTTATTTTTATCAATTAAAATAGACATCTAATAGAAAGAATTATATTTAGCATTAAAGTATTAAATTTGTAGAGTTAATTGGTATGAATATATGTATGAATATATGTAATGGAATTAATTAAATATACTCATCTTAATACTAATACAAATTTACACTATCATTAATAAAATTAACTAATAAAAAAATTCTAAAATTAAAATAAACTTACTTAGCATGAACAAATAATCTTCAATGTCTTCGATTAAAGCAAAAAGAAATAAAACAAAAAAGATTGAAAAGAAGACAAGATGCACAGCTACTATGCATAGCACTCCCCCCTTTAATTGCTCCTTGGCTGCTCTTTTTTATAATTATTGTTGGGGACAAAGTGGCTTTAGGGCTTCAATTGATTTAATAGACTTGGGCTCACTTATGCATTGCAAACTAGGCCCGGCTTAATGGACTTAAATTATCTAATTGGCATGGGCTTGTTTAATATTATTAATAATAAATATATGAATAGGTCCATAATTAAATATAATAAATTTTTACCTTTTTAATCGGTTGCATTTTGCGTTGCAATTTTAAACTTTGAGATGGTTAGATTTGAAAAAAAGTGATGAATTGAAAAGTTGTAGCTCTCAAAATTATCTTCAAAATAGGCTCAAGAATTGTATTATTTGGAGTTCCGAATAAAAAATTGCGCATCTAGAAATATTGAATATTTTAGGTACCTTCATCTGCTTTCATTTATTTGTTTTTCTCAATCTTCTCAAATTATTTTCTAGCACCTGAGAAGCAATACAAATACAAATATTAATAATTGTATATGCTATCTAAAGTATAAATTAGCATAATAAATTATACGTACTTTAATTTATCTGCTTTTCTCAATCTTTTTCGATTATTTTCTAGCACTTGAGAAGCAATAAAAATACAAATATTAATAATAATATGTACTTTCTAAAGTATAAATTAGCATGACAAATTATACCTGCTTTAACTTCTCTGTTTTTCTCAATCTTCTCCAATTATTTTCTAGCACCTGAGAATCAATACAAATACAAATATTGATAATAGTACATGATCTTTAAAGTATAAATTAGCATGATAAATTATACCAATTTCTTGGTACGTCAACAGATGATCTAAATCATCTCCATCAAATTTTATTAAAAAAATTAGCCTAAAATTAGGTGTGATGATCTTCAAAAAAATTAATGGTCGAAAATGCGCAAATATATCAATTTTTCAATACACACACTTTTAAATTAAGATTTTTTCATAAAAATTTGATAAAAGTGATATACTATTTAGATCATTTCTACAAAAAAATTTAAAAAACATTATATATTTACTCGTTCAAATATACATCTTTTCTTTATAACCTCTATATATGTTATTATTTATAATACAACTAGCTAATGCCCATGCTTACGGTACGATTCGATTGTGCCTATATGTAATTGGTTACACTGTTTAATATTATATTTATTACTACTTTTTTTATATCTATAACTACTCGTAATTTTTTATTTTTTTAATCTCATATTGGGAGTTCTTATTCAAATTTTACTATTTTTCAGAGAAATTAATTTTAAAATTATCTTAAAAAAATAGTAGTACACTCTTTATTTGAAAATAAGAGAAATTAAATTTCCCCCTCTAGCACTAATATTAATTTTTAATCTTAACCAAAATTTAAAAATAGAATTGTACACATATTATTCTAATAATGAAAATTAAGTATGTCTAATTGCACTTTTGTTTTAATTAGGGATGAAAAATTGCCTAACTTGACTGGTTTTCAACCAAGCAAACCCCAATATAGGACTAAATTTACATAAACCCAAGTTAGACAGACCTAAATCGTATTTGTATTTAGAACGTATGCACCGCAATAAAAAAGATTGGCCCTTAGGATAATGGTTGGTCAAAAACTCGTTATAATAAATATTTTTGTTATCTTAAATCCTGATTGATATTGCCCAAGTAGTATTTTTTTTATCAAACTAAATTTATAGCTTTTCTTAAGGCAATCAAATTTACAATTCATTAATTATGCTTAACAATGATATATTTTTAATAGAATCCTTTTTTGTTTCACGATAATATTAATATATTTTTGTATATATTATTTGTAAATTAAAAAAATAACTAGATTAATGTCCGTAGAAAAATGAACTTTAAAGATTATTACATTATATGCTCCCTGTACCCTTCCTTTAATTCCTCAATTTTAACTTCACTAACCTAAAAAATTAAGTCTTATTATTAAATTTATGTCTCCTTTTTCTGTTATTAAAGACTTTTTTTCTGAAGAAAAATGAATTTACCATCATATCTTAACTATTTTTTAGCCAACAAATGGTAACTCAAAATTCTTTTATATTTTTTTTAATTAGTAACTCAAAAGGGGCCATAAAAAATTCATTGTAAACTTAAATAACCCATGATGGTGTCAAATTTTAGAAATAGATAATTAACCAATCAATAAGCGAATATCGGTAAATAAAAAATAAATGCGGCGCAATGATGAACACATGACAGTTTTTTTAAGGTAGGTTCCTGACTACGCGAAAACAACGCGAGTTATTACACCCAAGTGCAGGTAGTCGGTCAAGTAATAAAAACTCGGTAAGTCCGAGGTCGATCCACGAGGAGGAGGGTAATTCTTTGACTTAGGAAAATTTCTTTCAAGAGGAAGAAGAGAAAAAATAAAGAAAAGATGAAATATGGAGATAAATGAAATGAGAATCAATAACTAAACTAACTAAGGGCAATATAAATAAATAAACCATGCAACTAAAACTAATCCTAAAGGTAGCGAAACATTACTATGCTAACGGAAACTAAATTAACATAAAATGAACATATAATAAAGCTAAATAAAATAAATAATAAAAACAGCGTGCTAAATAAATTAAACGAGTGAAAAACTTTAATTAAAATTAAGAATAAAAAGTGCTAGGGGTATCCATAAGTTCCGGGCAACACAACGGGCAATTCGGTGGACTGAGAATCCTTTTCTAATTAATTTTTCTTAAAAAAATCAGTGTACTTTCCACAAGCTACTTGATATCATAAACTCATATTTTTCGCAATAATTCATGCGTGACATGAACTATACGTACTAATACTAATTATGAAATCAATTCGCATTACTTAATTTTACCGAAAACACTTGTTTATTAAAGTGAAGTAGTGCTTGACACTACAAAACCTTTTATTAAAAGTGAGTTTAGAAATATTAAGTAAAAGCCACAATTTAATTCAAATATGTTAAAACATGATTAAAATCAAATTTGAACTAGAAATGACGGTGGAAACATAAAATTGGCGATTTCGGTATCAAAAAGTAGGAATTAAAAATATTACCGAAAACAGCGCACTTAAGTTTGAAATCTAAAAAGATACATAACCAATTAATTTAGAGAGTATAGACCGCTCCCTAAGTCAACTAGTTAGGGTTTAGCGCAAAAATAATAATTCAAACTAGTTTGGTTCTTTTGTCAAAAATATTTTATTAAATTTATTATAAAAATATGTTATTAGCATACTAGGATAATAATTTAATAAAAATCAGATTTATAATCACCTATTAACCAATGAAAAATTAATTAGAATTGAATTTGGGTCCGAAAAATTATCGCGTCGGCATACCCGTTCCTTACGGACCCCTAACTAACGAACTAGCCAAACATATTTAATAAATTCATGGACAATAAAATAATTAAATAAAACAGCATATTTATATTCAAGAATGAAAAATTAATTAAAAACATAAGCATATAAATATACTCAAAATTTTAAAGCAATCGAAAATTAAAAACATACGCAAAATAGAAATTACGGATAAACACTTTTGAAAAATAAACAGTTTGCCAGCTACACAAATGGCCTACTGACTTTTGAAAAACTTGGGATTTGAGTCTCCAAATCAGTAGGGTTTTGTAGAGAATTAAAATACGTTTGTTTTGATAGGTGGATCATCAAAATCGGCCAAGAAACGAAGAAGTTATGATTAAAATAAAAAAATACATATTCTACGCGGGATTCTACGCGGAAATTCCAATAAAAGATTATAAATTAAGCATTAATTTCAATAACAATCACATTCAAACACAATCAAAACATTAATTGAAAGAAATTAAAAATAAAATTGAAAGAAAAAGAAACTTACAGATACGCAGTTACTGAAGAACTGTAATGGGACTTGCGCAAACTCAAATTGAAATAGAATTATACGTCAAAATTAAAGAAATTTGGAATTATTGAAGAACAAGAATGGCGACTGTTCTTCTATACTCAAAGAAAATAATGGCGGCCCTTCTTCCCTTACTCAAAATTAAACCTAAAACCTAAAAATATCATCGACATTTAATTCTTCTTTTCAAAATTCAAAAAAATTAAACTAATTAATAAAATAAAATAAATAATAATAAAGATAATAATCCAAAAGCTAAAAATAGCTTTATCGTCTATCGAGTCGTTGGCTCGAAAGACTAAGTTTTCCACCTTAACTTCTCGGGTCAGCTTAAAAAAAATAATTAAAACTTGTTGGCCGCGGGATTCGAACACTGGACTAAGCATGAGTAAAGAGATGGTCACTTGCCATCTAGGCTAATGACCCCATTCGATAAATATCTGCATCATAAATTTAGGTATTCTTTCGCGCATGAATTTGCTCCTCCAGCGCACTGTTCGTATTTTGGCCATAACTTTGCGCTCCGAACTCCGATTGACGTAAGAGTTTCGCTTACGCGTAGATAACTCAGATATCTACAACTTCTATTTCTGGAGTTTTCTTCAGATTCTGTACGGATAAATGCCAGAAATTACCGGAACAGAGGCAATGTCCGCAGTGAATCTCTTCTTCATTCAAAAATTTCTCGGTTTGATTCAAATGACTCTTCTTTGCTTGGGACTGCTCTATTGGCTTCTCTTAGTCTCTTCCATCAATTTTCTTCATGCTTGAGCTTGGAATTTGCTTTCGGTTCACTTCTTGAACTCAATTCAGCTCCGAATTTGACCGGCAATGACTAACTTTGGGGAATTTGCTTCTATATTCGTTCTTGTTCATTTTTCACCTGTAAAAAGGTTATAATGCACTAGAAACAAACATACTATCCTATTTCATGATAAAAACTCAATTCTTAACAATTTAGGATAATTAAAATCAAATTCATGCATATTAAGCCATTGAAATATATATAAAAAATGCAATATTTTGGCTTAATCAGTTCCTCCGGTAGCGCTTATGCTATTCCGGTAGCACGTCCTCCTTTTGTGTGTGCTTGCTTTGTATTAGCTCAAAGGCAATCAATTTGGATGATAATACAAGCTACCAACTTCTCTCTTTATAATTTCTTTAATTCTATTTATAAGTATAGAATTAGGATTACAGAAAGCTACCAATCTCTCTATAATTTCCTTAATTCTATTTATAAGTATAGAATTAGGATTACAAATATCTCAATAGAATAAATAATAAATTGTGTATGAGAGAGAATGTATAATGGTTGTTGGTATTTTTTGGGGTATGAAAAGAGAGAGTATAAGACTCTCAAAAATTGGCTTGTATTTGTATTGCCAATGACTTTATATCTCTTGGAAGAGATGGATGGATCTTGGGAGAGAAGGAAGATATATTTTTGTTGTGTGTTTAATGAATGAATGGTGGAAGGTAAATTTGATAGGTAAATGGAGAATGAAAAAAAGGTAAATTTGATAAAAATGAAGGGCAAAAAGGTAATTTTTTGTGGAGGTAGGTGAGGTGTGGTAGGTGTGAGGGTAAAAATGAGATTTTACCGGAGGTAAAAATGAGATTTTATCGGAAAAAAAATGTTGAATTAACTTTGTAGACCAATGGTAAAATTAGTATTTAACCCCATCAACCCAACAAATTTAAAAATGCCCCAATCCTGACCAATTAGTTCCAATGTTCAAATTTAAATAACAAATCTTATTAATACCTTACTATGTCGTAAAAAACAATAATTAAAATTCCGAATTTAGATGCTGCAAGTTCAAGTCTATGTAACAATAACATTTTACTCTACTCCTTTAGATAAAAAATCAAAATTAACTAAATTCATTTGATGGTTAACTTCATATGTTGCTTGTCTTGTATTTCATTAAATGTGTAAAGACTATGAATAAAGTTTAATCTCGTAATATTTAAGTGATAATTATTTTATGATTTTGGATTTTTAGAAGGAATAATAATATGTGTACAAAAAGACTTACGCATATTAGTAGGGAAAAAGTTGGAAAAAAATATTGAAAGACATATATACTATAAATATAAAAAGTACGCGTTTGATTTACTTATGTTCAAATAAGAGAAAGATAAAATTACATGAGCGAAGCGGAGTGGAATATTTTTCCACATAAAAGTTCTTTATAGTGCATTTTTAATTAAGTACATATGTACTATTTTAGTAGCGTGGACTATCAAATGAAAGAATGATAAATATTGTTTAGTAATTATAGTTTTGTTATTTGATAATTTGATAAGATTTTTATTAATGATAATTAGATGGTCTCCGAGGATAGTGTATAATAATTTGCAAATCCTACCTACCAATGAAAGTTTACACAAATTGAAAGTTCAATGAATATATATATATATATATATACTATAATGATACCTTTAAACAACAGCAATGCAGGCTAGACACAAATTTTTTATTTTTTATTCTATTTATTGGATTTTATAAATTATAGTTTTTCTATATTTCATGCTTACTTGCATGTTAAATTTAAATCCAAATTAAATAGAAGGAGAAAGAGAATTAAGTAGAGTTAAAGTTTATTACAAATTAAGTAAAAGGAGAAAGAGAAATAGAATTAATTTTAATTTATGAGATAATTATTAGAACATAATACTTGTTTACTTTATTACATAAATTAAAATTAATTAGAAGATATGGAAAAATAGAAACGAAGTGCAAATTGAGAGATCTAAAAGTACGTACTAATTTTATGTTTAATTTTCGAAGGAGAAAGTAAAGTTAAGTAGAGTTAAAGTTTATCACAAACTAATTAAAAAACAAATACATGTTTGATAAATACTTTTTTAGTTTATCACTATTAAAATTAGTGATAAAATTAATTAAGAGATAGATATAAGTCATCAGATTAAAACATAAATATTGAAATTAAATATGAATCATTAGTTAAGAAGATAAGTAAAGGTTATATGTGAGTCGTCGGATTAAAACATAAAAATTTAAATTGAATCTGAACCATAAATTAAAAACATAAATATAAAGAGTCTATTATATTAGGGGCTAATCTGATTTATTAATACGGTGTAGATAATAACAAATCTCATCTCTTCTTCTCCGCTTTACTCATTTTGCAGCCGCCTCCATTCTATCGTCTCTCTCAATCTCCTTTCTTCTTCTTCTTCTTCTTCTTCTTCTTCTTCTTCTTCTTCCACACTGAGAGAAAACCTTGATTTCTCTATAAACATAGGTAACGAATTGATTGAACGAGATATATCCTAGGACTATTCATAGATTATGATTTGTACTTGGATATCTTATGCTTATTGTTATTAATAAAGTTTATTTCAATTTACTTTATGTTCTCTTATAAATAATATATATTAATATTAGTTCATCAAGTATGTGACTTGATTGTGGGATACTAGCAGGGGCGGATTTACAGAGGGGCTGGGGTGGTCAATTGACCCCCGCAACCTCAAAAAACCTCCATTAGAGTTGTCGAAGGTGACCCCCGCAAGGTGTTCGACGAAATGCCTGAATGGGGCTAAATTTTGGGCTAAGTTCGGTTTTGCGCAGCACGCAGCGCGCAGCGCGCAGTTCGCGTGTTTTTTTTTTAATTCGCTGGAGTCAAAACGACGTCGTTTTGACAAAAAAAAAAAAAAAATTAAAACACAAAACAGAGCAGCGTTCTGCCGTTCTTTGCGTCGACCATTCTTCCCCCAAATTTCTTTGCATCTATCTAAAGAAACAACCCTAACTCCAAGTCACCAATTCCAACCTCCAAATCTTTAATTCTTTGTTTGAACTTTCAAGCTCCAACTCTCCAAGCCTCCGTCGTCCACTCGTCCGTCGTCCGTCGTCCGTCGTCGCACAGCAGGTGCGTCGAGCTGCAGATTGCAGTAAATGTTTTTTTTTTTTTTTTGCACTTTAATTAATTAGTGAATATTCTTGTATGTTATCCTATTTCTTTAAGCATCAAGTATATTTATTGAAAGGTGCCCTTAAATTTGTTGTTTGTTATTGATATTTTATTTTAATTGGTTACTTTGAATAAACTAGGGTTTATACTTTGATTAAATTAGGGGTTTTGATTTTGGTTAGTTAATTTGAATAAATTAGAGCTATACTTTTATTTTAGTTTGAATAAATTATGGGTTTTAGTTATTTGGTTTGAATAAATTAGGGCTATGCTTTTATTTTGGTTTGAATAAATTAGGGGTTTTGGTATTGGTTAGTTATTTTGAATAAATTAGAGCTATACTTTTATTTTAGTTTGAATAAATTAGGAGTTTGGGTATTGCTTAGTTTTATTTTAGTTTGAATAAATTAGGGCTATGCTTTTATTTTAGTTTAAATAAATTAAGGGTTTTGGTTTTGGTTATTTAGTTTGAATAAATTATGTTAGTTTGCATAAGTTATGGCTTTTTAAAATTGTTGATGATTGATTAGTTATTTCTACCAATACAGTTATGGAACGATACTTTAAGAGAAGGTTCGAATCAACTACTTCTAGAGATGTGAATATTTCTAGAGATGTGGATAGTTCGAAAGAAAGTGAGTTGCAAGATATCTTGACTAATCTTATTGCAGACCCTGGACTTCGACCTCAAATGTTGGATTATAATCCTAACATTAGAGACGAAGTACGAAGAGCATATTTACAAAAGGGTCCATGTCAGCCCAAGGATCACACATTTCCACAAACTGATCTTTCAGGGTATGATCGACGCTTTAATGTCAAATGGTTTGATGAGTTTGACTGGTTGGAGTACAGTATTAGTAAAGATGCTGCATTTTGCCTTTATTGTTATCTCTTCAAATCCAATTTCAGAATTGGTCAAGGGTGTAGCGACGCTTTCACGGAGATTGGTTTTAAGAATTGGAAGAAGAAAGATAAAATTAGGCAACATATTGGACCTGTTGGAAGTGTGCATAATCAATCCAGACAGTATTGTGTGGATCTTTTGAATCAAAAGCAACACATTCGAACAGTTTTGATAAAGCAATCAGATCAAGCTCGTATTGATTATCGTATTTGCTTGACAGCTTCTCTTGATTGCGTGAGATTTTTATTGAGGCAAGGTCTTCCTTTTCGTGGGCATGATGAGAGTGACACTTCAAGCAACAAGGGGAATTATTTAGAGCTCTTACAATTTCTTGCTGATCATGATGAGAAAGTTAAAGCCGTTGTGTTAGAAAATGCTCCTGGGAATCTCAAGTTAATAGCTCCAACAATTCAAAAAGATCTTGTGAATGCTTGTGCCACTGAAACTATTAAGAAAATCATCAAGGATATGGATGGTGCATTCTTTTCTTTATTAGTTGATGAATCACGTGATGTGTCAGTAAAAGAAGAGATGGCGGTGGTGTTTCGTTATGTGGACAAAAAGGAGATGTAATTGAGAGGTTTGTGGGCATTCAACATGTTAGCGATACTACATCAAACTCACTCAAGGAGGCTATTGACACATTGTTTGCAAGAGAGGAATTGAGCATTTTCATGCTGAGAGGACAAGGATATGATGGAGCTAGTAATATGAAGGGTGAGTTCAATGGTCTTAAAACACAGATTTTGAGAGAAAATCCTTCTGCCTATTATATTCATTGTTTTGCACATCAACTTCAATTAGCTCTTGTGGCCGTGGCAAAGGGAAATGCTGATATTGCCACTTTCTTCACATCTTGCAATAGCTTGGTTAATATTGTTGGAGTATCGTGTAAGCGTCGTGACATGCTTAGAGATCAACTACAAAGGGATATTACGGAAGCTCTAAAAAATGATACTTTTCCAACAGGGCGAGGCTTAAATCAAGAAACTTGTCTCAAGCGTCCTGGTGATACACGTTGGAACTCACATTATGGTACATTACTTAGTATCATCTCCATGTTTAAATCTGTGGTGAAAGTGCTGAAATTGATTATTGAGGATGGCTCCACTGATAATCTAGGTGAAGCAAATAGGTCACTGAGAGAAATACAATCTTTTGAGTTTGTATTTCACCTATTTTTCATGAGATCTATATTGGGAGCCACAAATGACTTGTCACAAGCATTACAAAGGAAAGACCAAGATATTGGAAATGCAATGACTTTAGTCAAAGTTTGCAAGGACCAATTACAACACATGAGAGAGAATGCATTTGAAGCCTTGCTTGATCAAGTATCTTCGTTTTGTGGCAAACATGATATCTTGGTTCCAAACATGGATGATGCATATGTAGCTCAGTGGAGATCACATCGGAGAGCTCCTGTAATCACACACCTCCATCATTACCGTGTGGACATCTTTATTCAAATCATTGAGTGGCAACTTGCCGAATTAAATCATCGCTTCAGTGAGGTAAATACTGAGTTACTTCTTTGTTTGGCATGTTTGAGCCCGGATGATTCATTCATAGCTTTTGACAAACAAAAATTACTTCGTTTTGCTGAATTTTATCCTTAAGATTTTAATTCCCGAGATCTCTTGGCACTTGAAGATCAACTTGAGATTTATATTACTCATATGCGTACAATGACCGATTTTTCTCAATTGAAAGGGATTGGTAGCCTTGCTAGAAAAATGGTGGAGAAAGGGTTACATAGAACATATAATTATGTTCATCTGCTTCTCAGATTAGCCTTAACTTTACCGGTTGCAACTGCTTCTGTGGAGAGAGCATTTTCTGTTATGAATATTGTGAAAGGTCCACTTCGCAACCGAATGGGAGATCAATGGTTGAGTGATAGCTTACTTGTTTATATTGAGAAAGATGTGTTTGCTTGTATTGATAATGAAACTGTAATGTTGCGTTTTCAAAATATGAAAACTCGTCGTGGACAATTGTAATATGGTTTTTTTCTATGAATTATGAATTATAATATTATCATTTCATTTTTATGAGTATATTTTGTATAATTTTTTTTTCACCTTTATACGTTGACCCCTGGAAAGAAATTTTCTGGATCCGCCACTGGATACTAGTAATGTTATAATAATATTATTTTGATGTCCCTAATCATATGTCAATAACCTATGATCAAATTGATATAATGATTAGAGTATGAGTCAACTGATGACTATGTTCCACAAGTCATGGATATGGAGATATCAAGCTGAACACACTGATACTTGTTAGGGAACAAAGTATTGGACCGACCCGCTTTGGGGACACTGCAAGGAATGTTACATAATGTCATCAGTGACGTTCCCCATTAGTGATATCGTATTATCTTCATACCTGAGATCGTCATGGTTACCAACATATGGATTAGCATGTCAGGCATCATCAAACGTTGCTCTTGACCGAGTAATTATAAAGATGATGATCAAGCATACTATAAACTATGTAGAGGTATATGGTTGATCAAGATAGGATTTGTCACTCTCATATAATGAGAGAGATATCTTTGGGCCCCTTGATAAGTATAATTAATATTTGCATGGCCATGCGCAAATGAGGTGTCATTTGTATAAGATTAATCATACTTAGAGATCAAGAAACAAAGATTGAACTATACAAGAATGACACTTGCCTAGTCTTGTGTTCAATCTAGATATCGGTTGACAAAAAGGAGTTAATATGTGGAATATCAATATAAGGTTGTGTCGTTTTGACCTTTATACCCTTTGGGTAGTAGTAATGTTTTACTAGAGACCGCTTACTATTTGTATAATAAAACGGGCTTTTAATTATACTGCCAAAGAGTATAAACCTACAGGGTCGTACACCAAAACGAGTTGGATCAAAAACGAATTCAAACGGACCAAGTTGGACTTGGGCCCAATTCGTTTGTTGCTTAGGGTTCTCACTAGGGTTCCCCTTTAAAAGGGAACCTTTGTTCTTCTTGGCCGTTAAGGTGAGTGATAGAGGCAAGAAATACGAAATAGTTGAGAGAATCCTAAACGGCGCTAGTACACCAAGCAAGGATCTGATCTCGTTCGTGTGTGCATACCGTAGAGGCGTCGTATTTTTTACACTAGGACGACAACAACTGAATGATCTAATCCATCGTCTTCGTTGCATTAATTCAAAATCTCATACAAGGTATGCTTTCTGTCGATTTTATTGAACAATGTAGATCCTAGGGTTTAATGATTAGCGCAGAAATTTTGTGTATGCGATGCATGTTTGCTGCCCTAATTCCCTACAGTGGTATCAGAGCAAGGTTTTTACTGTTCTTTAATTTTGATCATGATTATCATGTTAAGATGAATATATGTTCCTGTTTAAATTTCGATTAATATCGTATTCGGATTATAGTATCATGCTAGGTTCTATTAATATCGATTAATGGGTTAATCGTTTACTGTAGCATGTTTTTATTTTCGCTAATCAGATTACATATATGATATGTCCAATTATATTCTGATTATTAGAGATCCGATATGTTTATGATTGTGTTAATCGTTTACTGTTTACGATTGGGTTAATCGTTTACTGTTATCAACATGTTTATGATTGTGTTAAAACAGTTTCGATTAGGGTTCATGTTTTGACATGTTGTTCGATTAAGTTTTTATGCTATCATGATTTTAATTCCGCAATTATCATGTTAAGTGTGTCAGAATTGTTCTGTTAGGGTTTACACAATCTGATAGACTTGATACGATCACGGCTATCAGGATCTTCACGTTAATTTGATTAATGAGATAGGGCAGATTAATGTGATTAATCTAGACGAACCTGTCTAATAAGATTAGACACGTGTCCCCCCCCCCCCTGGACCCCGGTTGGGGCGCTGCCCCAAACCCCGCGGGGGCGTTGCCCCTCGACCCCTTAATGTTTATTTAATAATTGATTAAATTTATTTTTGCATTTATGAGTGTATGCAATATGTTGTGTTATGGGATGATACTAACTTACAGGATCATAATTAATAGTGATATAGTATGGCCAAACTAAATACGGCCTGCGTGTCGTTTTTGTGTTTTGCAATGTAATTTTATATTACTAGTCTCTTGTATTAGGCTATACATTTTTGTATATTACCTCGCATAGAAGATAGAGGATCCCTTATCACAAGAGAAGATAGCCAAGAACTTTGGAGTGTCCAAAGTTACAAAGGATGGAGAGCAAAGTTAATTAGTAGCTTTATATCTTTGGCCATGCTATATCACATATTTATTGCTTTATGCTTGTTTAAATATTCTGTTGTATTATTATGAGACTGCATAATTATGTCCCTAGAACAAAAGAAATTATTTGTGCCTTTCCAACACTGATAACTATTAATTTTATGATTATTATAGAAGACGCCTGCTAAAGCGGGGTTATCTTAGATCATCATAAATTAATAGTATGGAAGTTGGACATCCATAAGTCAGAAAGGTGTTGGTTTGATTTTACAAGGCCATCAAAACGGTTTTGGGCCTTGAGGCAAAGTGTTAAGAAGCCGAAACATAAGATGTAAAACTCAACAAACCAATAGTTGCATAGGATGTAATTAACAAATGTTGCTTACCTAATTAACAAAGTTTAAGTGAAAAGCCAAAGCTTTCTTAATGCCTTGTGTAATATGGATCTTGGACCTACTATGTCCTATTGGGACAATTGCATGTAAGACATAGTAGGAATTTTTTTAAAATAAGCATATTAAATGTTTGCATATGTTATTTTGCTGTAGATAGATGATGAACAATAACACAACCGCTTTTTCGTTGCGATCTGTCCTTGAGAAGGAAAAACTAAATACAACCAACTTCCTAGACTGGTTTAGGAATCTGAGAATTGTTCTCAAGCAGGAGAGGAAAGATTAAGTCCTCGAAAATGCTATTCCTGAAGAACCGGCAGCTAATGCCCCTCGTGCGCAAAGAGATGCATATCAGAAGCATCTAAATGATGATTTACATGTTTCATGTCTCATGCTTGCTAGCATGAATGCTAATCTGCAGAAGCAATTTGAAAATATGAATGCTTTCGACATGGTTAAGGAACTAAAGAGTTTGTTTCAGGAACAAGCTTGAGTCGAACGCTTCGAGACTACTAAGTCTTTGTTTTCATACAAGCTTCCCGAGGGAGGCTCAGTCAGTCCTCATGTACTCAAAATGATTGGGTACATTGATCACTTAGAAAGGTTGGGGACAACCATTAGCCAAGAGTTGGCCACTGATGTCATTCTCCAGTCGCTGCCTGAATCATATGATGGTTTCATTATGAACTTCAATATGCACAGCCTGGAAAGAACATTAACTGAGCTGCATGGGATGCTGAAAACAGCTGAGCAGAACATTGTTAAGAAATGTAAGAATAATGTTCTGATGGTTAAAAAGGGAAAGGGTTTCAAGAAAGGTGGAAATGGCAAAGGAAAGTCCAATGCCAAAGGCAAGGGTAAAGCTCCAGTCAAGAACTGGAAGAATAAGAAGCCAAGTTCTGAGCCCAAGCCTAATCCACAAGCTGAAATGGTATGCTTTCACTGCAATGAGAAAGGTCATTGGAAGAGAAACTGCAAGAAGTATCTTGACGAGAAAAAGAAGGGACTAACTCCTTCCTCTTTAGGTACTTACATTATAGAAGTAAATGTTACTTCGGCTTCTTCTACTTCTTGGGTATTAGATACTAGAAGTGCATCTCACATTTGTGCAAATGTACAGGGACTCAAAAGGAGTAGGAAGCTGGCTAAAGGAGAAGTGGACCTACGTGCTGGAAATCGAGCAAAAGTTGTTGCTCTAGCTGTAGGAACATTTGAGATTCCTTTGCCTTCATGATTGATTTTAGAATTAAATAATTGTTACTATGTGCCTGCTTTTAGCAGAAACATTATTTCTATTTCTTTGTTAGACGAAGAAGGTTTTGAATTCATTTTTAAGGACAAACGTTGTTCATTTTCTTTGAATAATATGCACTATGGTTTTGGACAACTATTGGATGGTCTTTATATTCTAAATCTTGAAATACCTGTTTATAACGTAAGTAACAAAAGAATCAAGTCTGATGATTCAAATCCTACTTATTTATGGCATTGTCGTTTATGCCATATAAATGAGAAACGCATGATGAAGCTCCATAAAGATGGTCTTCTAAATTCATTTGATTTCCAGTCTTTTGAACGATGTGAATCTTGTTTATTGGGAAAGATGACTAAGAGCCCTTTCAATGGTAACAATGATAGGGCAAGTGATCTTTTGGCTCTCATTCATACTGATGTATGTGGACCCCTAAACATAATTGCTAGAGGAGGATATCAGTACTTCATCACATTTACTGATGATTTCAGTAGATATGGTTATGTTTATTTGATAAGACATAAATCGGAATCTTTTGAAAAGTTCAAGAAATTTCAGAATGAAGTACAAAATTAACTTGGCAAGACTATTAAAGCTCTTCGATCAGATCGAGGAGGAGAATACTTAAGTCAAGAATTTGATGATCATCTTAAGAGTTGTGGAATTGTTTCACAACTTACTCCACCAGGAATACCACAATGGAATGGTGTATCTGAGAGGAGAAATCGAACTCTGTTAGACATGGTTCGATCCATGATGAGTCAGACATCTCTTCCAATATCCTTTTGGGGATATGCTCTTGAAACTGCAGCATTCACATTAAATAGATCTCCATCTAAGGCTGTAGAAAAGACACCTTACGAGTTGTGGACTGGAAATGTTCCAAGTCTGTCTTTTCTGAAAATTTGGGGTTGTGACGTTTTTGTCAGACGACTAATTACAACTAAGTTGGGACCCAAATCTGATAAATGCTTCTTCGTAGGATATCCTAAGAAAACTAAAGGATATTATTTTTATAATCCAACCGAGAACAAAGTGTTTGTAACTCGGAATGGAGTTTTCTTAGAAAGAGAATTTCTTTCCAAAGAGAACAGTAGGAGCACGATACATCTTGAAGCAGTCCGAGATGATAGTGCTGATCTTAATGAAGAGCCTCAGCAAAGTATGCAAAAGGTTGCAGAAACTCCTAAAGAAGTTACAGTCTTACGAAGGTCAAATAGGCCACGTCACGAACCTGAGAGATTATCACTTTTCATCTTAGATGAGCAAGATATAGTATTGTTAGACAATAATGAGCCCTTGACTTTCAAAGAAGCAATTGAGAGTTCTAGTTCTGAGAAATGGCTAGAAGCTATGAAATCCATGCATGACAATCAAGTATGGGACTTGGTTGACATGCCAAATGGCTGTAGAGCCATAAGTTGCAAATGGGTTTTCAAAATTAAGATTGATAAAGATGGCAAGATCGATGTCTATAAAGCTCGATTGGTTGCAAAAGGTTATCGATAAATCCATGGTATAGACTATGATGAATCCTTTTCGCCAGTTGCTATGTTTAAATCAATCCGGATCCTTTTAAGCATTGCCGCATATTATGACTATGAAATATGGCAAATGGATGTCAAAACTGCTTTCATCAATGGATACCTTGAAGAAGATATGTACATGACACAACCTGAAGGTTTTGTTGATCCAAGAAATGCTAACAAGGTATGCAAGCTTAAGAGATCCATATACGGTCTTAAGCAAGCATCTCGGAGCTGGAATCTTCGTTTCGATGAAACTATCAAAGAGTTTGATTTCATAAAGAACGAAGAGGAACCTTGTGTGTACAAGAAAACTAGTGGGAGCGCGATAGTTTTTCTGGTATTGTATGTAGATGACATCTACTCTTTGGGAATGATATTCCTATGCTTGAGCCTGTTAAGACCTGGCTGGAAAAGTGTTTCTCAATGAAAGATTTGGGCGAGGCAACCTACATATTAGGGATCAAGATCTATAGAGATAGATCAAGAAAACTAATAGGACTGAGTCAAAGCAATTACATTGACAAAGTTTTACGTAGGTTCAGCATGCAAGACTCTAAAAGAGGGTTTTTGCCAATGACACATGGCACAACACTCAACAAGACTCAGTGTCCTCAGACACAAGATGAGCGAGATCGCATGAGTAGAATCCCGTATGCTTCGGCTATTGTAACGCGTAAAACCTAGAAAAAGAAACATATAACTTGTTTATAAAAGAAAACGAAAACATCTACGGTATTTATATTTTGAATATATAATATAATTAAGATTTTTACAATTCACTAGTATAACAACTGTCTTCATAAATATAACAGCTAGGAATCACTTGCTCAAATATAATGATTGAAATGAACTATGGTATAGTAGTAAATATAAGCCAATATAAAAAGTGTATCTTAACACCCTTACGTGATAAAGTTTATTCTACTTTTCTCTACTCAATACTCGCCCAACTTTGGGCCTACTCCCACCTCATCTCCTAGACTCGTACAACCACAAGCCCAATTTTACATGGCCAAATCAAAGTGGTGATGGTGATTTAGTATAGTTATTTTTTAAATTAAGACTGTTTTTTGTTTTAAAATTATATTGATACAAGAATACGTTTATAATTATTGATGGTGTCAAAATCTAGAAGTAGATAATTAACCAATTAATAAGTGAATATCGGTGAATAAAAAATAAATGCGGCGCAATGATGAACACATGATATTTTTTTTTAAGGTAGGTTCCCCCGGTAGCGCTTATGCTATTCCAGTGGTACGTCCATCTTTTGTGTGTGCTTGCTTTGTATTAGCTCAAAGGCGATCAATTTGGATGATAATACAAGCTACCAACTTTTCTATCTCTATATAATTTCCTTAATTCTATTTACAAGTATAGAATTAGGATTACAAATAAATCAACAGAATAAATAATAAACTGTGTAAGAGAGATAATGTATAAGGGTTGTTGGTATTTTTTGGAGTATGAAAATAGAGAGTATATGACTCTTCTATTTTTTGGGGGTATGAAAAGAGAGGGTATAAGACCCTTTCTATTTTTTGGGTATGAAAAGAGAGAGTATATGACTCTTCTATTTCTTCTTGAATTGGCTTGTATTTATCTTGCCAATGGCTTTATATCTATTTGATGAGATGGATGAATCTTAGATAAGAAGAATTTTGTATTTTTGTTGTGTCTAGATTGTAGAAAGATGATCTTGGATGAATGAATGAGGAGAAGTATTTATAGGTAAAATTTAGAATGGTTAAAAAGTAAATTTGATGAAGATGAGGGGCAAAAAGGTAATTTTACAAAGGTGAGTGGATGTAAGTGGAATTTGAGTGGAAGTTAATGGAGGTGAGTGGAATTTGAGTGGAAGTTAATGGAGATTGGTGGAATTTGAGTGGAGTTGAGTGGGATTTTAGTGGTGGTAAAAATGAGATTTTACCGGGGTAAAAATGGAATTTTACCGGAGGTAAAAAATGTTGAATTACCTTTGTAGGCTAATGGTAAAATTAGTATTTAACCCCATCAATTGCCCCCTATCCTTATCATTTAGCTCGGATTAGCTGATTGGTGAGGATATCCTTCAACCCGTGAGCTAGTAGTAGCTTATGAGCTTTGATGTTCGTGATATTTTAGGCCCGAATTCTTCATAGGCGAACAAGGTCGACAATTTAATGCCTGTATTAGGTCTTTTGTCTTTATTAGAAATCTTTTTCGAAGCCGAAGTGTGAGAGCGGGCACTTGTCGAGAAAGATAATCATGGAGAGAGCTCGAGTAATCGACCTGTAAGGTTTCATTAACCTTTGACCATAAGTTTGTGAAGCTCAGAACATTAACGTGTAAAGCTAGCTAGACTTTGATCATTAGTCTTTAGAGTTTCAGAACATCATTGTGTAAGGCTGGCTAGACGTTGATCTCGAATCTTAGTTCAATGACGTTAGATCTCGAATGCTAGTCGTTGAGCTCAAAACATCAATGTGTAGAGCTTTTACAGCTTCAGAACATCATTGTGTAAGGCTGGCTAGACGTTGATCTCGAGTCATAGCCCAATGATGCTAGATTTTGGATGCTAGTCGTTGAGCTCGAAACATCAATGTGTAGAACTCGTTAGACATTAGATGCAAGTTGTAGAGCTTGGAACATTAATATGTAAAGCTCGCTATACTTTTGGTCATAAATAGTTTGATTATATTCGGGCATTTTTCAACTGTCATCAAATTCTCGAATTTCTTTCTTTCTTTCTTCTTCTTCTTCTTTTTTCGAGGCCTGCCTTTGTTGTCGGTCAATTTTCAGCGAGATCTCTTTGGGCTGGGGTGGTCCAGCGGTTGTCTGACGGATTTCAAAATAGCATTTAGCTTTGTGCAAGTTTGATATCCGCTGAAAATTTCTTTAATTTCTTTCTTGTGGTTTGTCGGATGAACTTGATAAAAATTACATTCAATTGTAATTTTTTTTTTGGAAGCTCATCAATTTTTCCTACAATAAAGATTATTGATCCTAAGAAAATTATACAACTTTAGATATATTAAAATAAAGAGAAAAATCATATATGAGTTATTAAAAAATAACTCATCTCTTCTTTTGGGTTTTATCCCCTTGGGTAACCGAATTTTTGAATGATTATGTGCTCGTAAATATTGAGCTAGCGTAGGCTTGCCGGATTTTCGCATTTTTTTATCGCAGCAACTTTGTATCCCCGTTTTGGACCTCGAGATGGCCCAATTTGAAAAACTCTTGAACTGGAAAGTTGTAGATTTTGAAATTTTCTCCAAAATGGACTCCAGAATCGCATGATTTGGAGTTTTGAACACAAAGTTACGCGCCTGATTATATTGAGTCACCGTAGGCCCGCGAGATTTCATTCCAGAAAGTTTGTATCGAAGTTTTGAACCCCGAGATGGCCGAATTTGAAAACGTCTTGAACTGAAAAGTTGTAGCTCTTGAAATTTTCTCCAAAATGGACTCCAGAATCGCATAATTTGGAGTTCCGAGCATAAAGTTATGCCCCCGAGCATATTGAACTACGTAGACCCGCGGGATTTCGAGTTTTTCACCGAAAATTCACTTGTAATTTCTAAAGAACGAGAGCTTTAGAGAGCTTATCGTTCCCACAGACGGCGTCAACTGATGGTGTTAAAATCTAGAAGTAGATAATTAACCAATCAATAAGTAAATATCGGTAAATAAAAAATAAATGCGGCGCAATGATGAACACATGATATTTTTTTTTAAGGTAGGTTCCCCCGGTAGCGCTTGTTGGAGGTAAATCCACAATTGCGCTCCTCTCCGTGGTGAATCCGGAGGGTATATCTGGTGTGCAGGTTATCTAATGCCATGGCGCTCTAATGGTCGTTGGGTACAAGGAAATAAAGTTGCGCATTCGCTAACAGCTATAGCTTTTGGCGCAATGGTAAGCGCTTGATCCTCACAATTGGTATCAGAGGTTGTACTCTTGTTTTGATTTAATAATTTTAGAGTTTACGATCATGTCTATTTATCAAGGAACCGGAATTAACGAAGGTTCTTCCACCACTAGACCACCTCTATTTGATGGCAAAAATTATAGTTATTGGAAAAGTCGTATGTGTACTTTCCTTCAAGCTAGTGATTTTGAACAATGGAAGGTTACACTCATTGGACCTTATAAGATTACCAAAACCGATGAAAATGGTATAGTCACTCCTAAATCTATTTCCGAATATGATGAGAATGATATTAAGAAAATCCAATTTAATGCTAAAGCCTTGAATGCTCTGCATTGTGCATTAACTATAGATGAATACAACAAGATTTCTAGTTGTAAAACCGCCAAAGAAATTTGGGATAAATTAGAAGTTGCCTATGAAGGAACTTCACAAGTTAAGGATGATAATATTAATATGCTCGTTCATGATTATGAACTTTTCAAAATGGAGCCTAATGCATCACTTGCTTCTATGTATAGTAGATTCTCTATTATTACTAATGCTTTAGATCTTCTTGGAAAGGAATATTCTAATGAGGATAAGATTCGAAAGATTCTTAGAACTTTTCCCAAGAAGTGGAGACCCAAAGTAACGGCTATACAAGAAGCCAAGAATCTCAAAACGTTAAGCATGGATGAACTATTGGGTTCACTTAAAACCCACAAGAAGGAATTAGAGAGAGAAGAAGAAGTTGATTCAAAAACCAAGAAGACTCTTGCTCTCAAGGCAAGTCAACGAGAGGATGATGAAGAGTCAATAGGCGGTAACGATGACATGGCTCTCCTTTCTAGAAACTTCATGAAATTTCTAGCCAAGAAGAAAAAGTTTCAAGGAAAAGGAAACAACTTTGGTTCTTCATCAAAGAGGAACAATGATCGATCCATTCAACCAAGAGTTGAAAATGAAGAAGAAAAGAAGTGTTTCCATTGCCATGAACCAGGGCATTTCAAAACAAATTGCCCGGTTAGAAGAAAGGAAAGAAGAGACAAAAGAGACAAAGCTTTCAAGCAAGTAAGACACGCCCTCAAAGGCACTTGGAGTGATTCCGAAGAAGGTGAGTCCAATGCCGATTCTAGCGACGAAGAAACGGCAAATCTTTGCCTTATGGCAAGAGACGATGAGGTACACTCTTCTTATGACTCATCTAGTGATAATAATGCCTCTATTAATAATGATATACATGATGAGAATGACTATGAAGAATTATATGATATGTTTGAGGAATTGCATAAAAAATTTAAAAATTTGTCTAAAATGTATGCAAGCCTCAAAAAGGAAAATTTGATTATTTCTAGAAAGTGTGAAAACTTTGAAAAAGAAAATGTATTTTTGAAAAATGAAAACAAAACCTTGAAGAAAGGAAAAGAGAAAGAAACTCCAAACTCACTTGTATTAAAAAATGTCAAATTGAAAGATCAAGTGGATGACTTAACTAATAGTCTAGCCAAGTTCACCAAAGGAAAGGATAACTTGGATAAATTATTAGGAATGCAAAGGTGTGTTTTTGACAAAGCCGGTTTGGGTTATAACCAAATTGACAACCAAAAGGATTACAAAAACTTTTTTGAAACATACACACCGCATAATCCCACTAATCTTTGCTCATTTTGTGAAAGAAAAACTCATAATGCACATTCTTGTTATTACAAAGAAAATGATTTTACTAAGAACAAACTTGCTTGGATTCCTAAAGGAACCACTATGTACGCTAACCCCAAAGGACCCAACTTATTTTAGGTACCAAAAGAAAAGTTGTTTAAGATTTTGGTGTAGATTTGTATGAGAGTAAAAGCTAGCAAAATAAAATGGTTCTTGGATAGTGGATGCTCGAAACACATGACGGGAGAAAAGAGAAATTTCTTGAGTCTCACTCTTAAACAAGGAAGCAACGTCACATTTGGAGATAACGCCAAAGGTAAAATTATTAGTATAGGTAAAGTTTGTAAGAAATGTTCTTATATTGATAATATTCTACTAGTTGATAGTTTAAAACATAATTTGCTTAGTATTAGTCAATTGTGTGATAAAGATTATAAAATTATTTTTAAATCTGAATGTTGCATTGTCAAAAATATTAGTGATAATTATATCTTGTTTGTTACTTATAGATCTAATAATGTATATACTCTTGAACTTTATGATTTGTCTCAACAAGATGTTAAATGTTTATCCGTATTGAATAATGTTTCTTAGTTATGGCATAGAAGATTAGGTCATGCTAATATGGATTTAGTTCACAAATTATCTAAAATGGAATTAGTTAAAGGATTGCCTAAAACTAAACTTATTGAAGATAGAATTTGTGATGCATGTCAACTTGGTAAACAACACAACTTGGTAAACAACATAAGTCTTCATTTTGCATGTTGTTATAAACTAACAATAATTTTGCAGTCTAAAAATTATTATTTATCATTCAAAGAAAAGAAGGGAACATAATCTGAAGATCATCAGCATCAAAATTCAAAACAGCATCGAGACTAGAAGAAGAATAATCAAGAAAATTATGCTCCATATCTAATAGAGCTGTCCAATCAGGACTCATTGGCTCGGCAACTTCCGCAATAGTATCACTTTGAGAAAATTGTGATGAATGGCTTTCCAAAGCAGCTTGATAATCTGACAGAGTCAGGTATGCCGGCAAACTCACATTAGTTTAAAAAGTACCATGGTCTGAAAGATTCCCGGTAGTCGGAAGAATTTCAGGTGCAACATTTTCTACTAACGATAGGATCCCTGTAGAACTTTTAGGATGAGCAAAAGAAAAGCATTGGTTAGCGCTAGAAGACTCTCCTAATCGAGCCTCTAATGTTGTCACTCGTGATTGCAAAGCTTCTAACGCTGTCACTCGTGATTTTAACTCTTGTACCTTCTGTTCAAGAGAAACAATAAGTGCAGTACAGCCTTTACTGGGATTCTCGACTCTCGCCTTAGCTTCAAAAAGAAATGAATAGAGAGTCTCAAGATATTGATGTTCAGGAATATCTTTTAAAATATTTGCAACACTATTTACCCCAAAAACGGTGAATATTGTACGATAATCTTGACGACTAATCACATCCATAAAAATTTGTGCATATTCACACCATGGCTGACATTTCTTGCGTTTATAAGTGCAAGCAGCACAAGACGAACCGGTACAACGGAAGGAATTCCGCATACTTGTGATTTGCTTTCCCTTACTCATGGGTACCTCCTATAAAAGTTATAAGAAGAAAATGGATCTCGAGGAAGACAACAAGAAAGAGGGGACAAGAGGCATCTAGCAATTAAAAGAATCCCGAAAACGAAAAGATGTCATCCTAAAAGGTCAAAAATACAGCGCCCCCCGCGTGCATCTAGAGTCCACCGCCCTAGCATGGTCTAGATCCCTCTTTGATGTTGACATAGGGGGAGAAAATGTGCGTAATGTTGATGCTGCGGTAAGAGGTAAGATTTTTTTTTGCTGCGGTAATTTTTTTTTTTTTTTTTTTTTTTTTTGCTGTGGTAAAATTTTTTATACTGACTTAAATGTTATGGTAAGATTTTAAATGCTTTAAATGATTTTCTAAATTCATACTTTTGAAAGCTTTATTTAAATATATATATATATATATATATATATAAAACTATCTCGAATATTTTCAATACTTTTTAATTGTCATCTTTGCATAAATTGAGGTGGAGCATATTATTTATATGCTATTTATGCTTGTTATTGTAAACACACATTATTATGAGTATTAACAAGTATTTTTGCAACTTTAGATTGATAATTACTGATTCCCTACTTTTTGATGAAGAAAAAGGGGGAGAAGTATGTGTGTTATGCAAATATTTTTCATTTTAATAATTGCTTGTATATTTTTATCTATGCACCTATTTAGGGGGAGCATATTATTCATATGCTTAAAATTATTATCTTTTTATAAACACACATTAACTCTATTGTCATCATCAAAAATGGGGAGATTGTTGACCTTAAAGTCAATTAATCTTATTTTGATAATTACAATAAGTTAATATAGTGTTATTTAACTCGGTTGTTCCAATGATGATAGCCATTAGCCAATATCTTTTTCAACCAAGTGTGATGTCAAACCGATATAGTCAAACTCTCACACAAAGCTCCACAAATGCTTTCACTCACAAGAAATGAACTCAAATGATCTCCATGTGCTTCACAAAGAATCAAAACCAAGAAAGGGTCAAAAACATCAAACAAGTAAAGATACGCACAAGAAA
The DNA here is from genome assembly GCA_021464415.1 of Lonicera japonica. Taxonomy (NCBI): domain Eukaryota; kingdom Viridiplantae; phylum Streptophyta; class Magnoliopsida; order Dipsacales; family Caprifoliaceae; genus Lonicera; species Lonicera japonica. The sequence continues at coordinate 82,869,621 of CM038464.1, read as the reverse complement.
ATCAAGTATCACGAAGACTCGAATTATCATTAAATGAAGTGAGTGCTTAGATATTATGTAAAGATACTTTATTGATCAAATTCATATAGCTCAAACATATTTATGCATCTTTTAAATATTGATTCAAACTAGCTTGAAATTGAATTTATTTGAAAAACATCATTTTACAAAAATCGAGTTTCAAAATAAATTCATATTAATTTTAAATTATCATATTTTAAGCTATAATAAAAATGGGTATCTTAGAAACATATATTTGAGGTTCAAAAATCATTAGAATTTTATTTGGAACTAAAGTATTAAATTGGAAAAATATTTTTATTTTTCGTTTAAAATTCGCCCAATTTTTGCCCAGTTTTGATCTAACAGTAAAATGGAGACCTTCCCGAACTCCGATCATTTTGAAATTTTTACAGTAGTTAGACAACATCTCCTGGCAATTTTGACTAAAATTTGAGCATGATCCAACGGTCTAATTGAGAGAAATTAACAAAACAATTTTGAATTTTTTTGTCAAAACTAGCTATTGGAAAGTTTGAAAATGTATACCTTGGAGCCAAAACCTCTCTTAATCATCCCCAACGGCCATATGATTTTGTAAGCTATAAATATGATGTCTTAGACATGTTTTAACACACTTGAATCATTCTACAAACTTATTTTACATATATATAAAGTTGTTCAAGTATTCAATTCATTTTATTGATCAAATTCTTCATTTTTGAGCTATATACTTTGATCAATTTTGATATCTCTTAGTGTGAGCTTAATTTGTATTTTGTCATATACAAAAGAGATATTGTACATTGGTGTTTGTCACCAAAACTCATTTTGAATCATAATTGTGAGAGGTGTATCTCATAGATTAGCAAGAGGGATTTCTTGTGAGAGTATTGAGGGCGTTTCAATACTTGTAAGAGTGTGTGAGAAGAATACACTTGTAGAGGTTTGATCTTCACCCGGAAGGAGATCGGTTATAGTGGAAATTCTCGGGGAACTAACCGAGCGCGGAGTAGGGGGAACAAGTCGAACCGTGTGGACAAAAAATCTTCGACTTCGATCAGTTCAATCTTTCTATCTCTTACTCTATTAAATTGTGCTATTTATTCATTGTGATTTGAATTATCTTTGTTTCTTAATTGCTTGATAAATATAGACATTAAATATTATTAAATCGTTTTTAAAAATCCGATTAAGTTTTAAAAACCCTATTCACCCCCCTCTAGGGTATTTTCTGACTCACAATTGGTATCAGATGAGGTCACGGGTTCGATACCTGGGGCGCGCCATTGTGGGGGGGGATTGTTGGAGGTAAATCCACAATTGCGCTCCTCTCCGTGGTGAATCCGGAGGGTATATCCGGTATGCAGGTGATCTAATGCCATGGCGCTCTAATGGTCGTTGGGTACAAGGAAATAAAGTTGCGCTTTCGCTAACAGCTATAGCTTTTGGCTCAATGGTAAGCGCTTGATCCTCACAGCGCTTATGCTATTCCAGTGGTACGTCCTCCTTTTGTGTGTGCTTGCTTTGTATTAGCTCAAAGGCGATCAATTTGGATGATAATACAAGCTACCAACTTTTCTATCTCTCTATAATTTCCTTAATTCTATTTACAAGTATAGAATTAGGATTACAAATATTTCAACAGAATAAATAATAAACTGTGTAGGAGAGAAAGTGTATAAGGGTTGTTGGTATTTTTTGGAGTATGAAAATAGAGAGTATATGACTCTTCTATTTTTTGGGGTACGAAAAGAGAGGGTATAAGACCCTTTCTATTTTTTGGGTATGAAAAGAGAGTATATGACTCTTCTATTTCTTCTTGAATTGGCTTGTATTTATATTGCCAATGGCTTTATATCTCTTTGATGAGATGGATGAATCTTAGATAAGAAGAATTTTGTATTTTTGTTGTGTCTAGATTGTAGAAAGATGATCTTGGATGAATGAATGAGGAGAAGTATTTATAGGTAAAATTTAGAATGGTAAAAAAGTAAATTTGATGAAGATGAGGGGCAAAAAAGGTAATTTTACGAAGCTGAGTGGATGTAAGTGAAATTTGAGTGGAAGTTAATGGAGGTGTGTGGAATTTGAGTGGAAGTTAATGGATGTGGGTGGAATTTGAGTGGAGTTGAGTGGGATTTTAGTGGAGGTAAAAATGAGATTTTACCGGGATAAAAATGGAATTTTACCGGAGGTAAAAAATGTTGAATTACTTTTGTAGGCTAATGGTAAAATTAGTATTTAACCCCATCAATTATATTTATAAAAGTCAACTATTGACATTTATTAATTTGAAAAGAAAAAAAGTATAATTTTTTATTTTAAAATTATATTGATGCAAAAACACGGATATAATTATATTTATACTTCTCTCTTTGTGAGAATGCTGGGGACAAAGAAGCTTGGGACTTATGGGTTTTACTCTATTGTGGACTTGTGGCTGTGAGAAGTTATTTTTATTTTTTTAAACAAATTTACTTCCTTTATAATAAATAAAGAATTCATTATTTTTTATATATATACCAAAGTTCACGATGGTAAATATATTATGTTTTAAAAAAATTCTCTCTTTTTTTATTTTATTTTATTTTCCAAAGTTTTTACTAAACATACATTATACAAAAATATAATTAATCATTAGGAAGCTCCTCGATTTTTCCCCAAATTTCCTTCAAATATAATATAAGAAAAAAATGTAACTAGCGGGAGTGGGTGAGGAAAAAAGTCGTCCTCTCTCTCTCTCTCTCTCTCTCTCTACATTGCTGAACCTACAAATACAGAGCGAGAAACTTGATTTTTCTATAAACAAAGATAGCAAATTGATTCAATGGCCAAAAGGAAGTTGTCTGCAATGGATCAAGGTCAGTGATGCTTTCTATTTATTCACCTCATATATTTCTCTAATTTATTTGACACGCAGATTCTGTTCTTGTTTGTGTTTGGGCGATTTTTGCATTACATTGGGAAATTGATACCTATGCAATCAAACGCCACAAAAATAGAAAATTTATGAAGGATTTTTATTTTATTTTATTTTGTTTGTTATGTACTTTGATCTGTTTTTAATTCGAAATTAAACTTAAACTTCGTCCTGGTTGCGGAAAATTTCAAAGAATTACATTATACGGGCTGGGGTTAATAAGTCAAAGAATTATGTTAAGATTTCATCGCGTGCAGGGACATACTCTAATGAGTATGAAAGTAGGGTAAGTCTAATGATTTAGCATTAAGAACAAGAGCAAAGTCAAAAATAAACCCAAATTTGGAAATATTAGCATTTAGTGTGAATGGAAATGGAAATGCAATCAAACATACCCTGTGTTCTTGCAATATGAAGCTTCGATCGATCCATTACAATGAGATTAATATAATGATTTATCGTTGCAGGGTACAGCTCAATCTCATCAACATCGACAGGAGAGTACGAAGTTTTCTTGAGTTTCAGAGGCCTAGACACACGAACAAGATTTACCGATTTCCTTTACACCTATCTTGCGGATGCTAATATTCATACTTTTAGGGATGACAATGAACTTCGCGTCGGAGAAGAGATCGGCCCTGAGCTTCTTAAAGCAATTAAGGAATCAAAAATGTCAATCCCAATATTTTCGAAAAATTACGCCTCCAGTAAATGGTGTTTGCGTGAACTTGCTCAGATAGTGGAGTGCCACACAAATGAGGGGCAAATTATTTATCCAATTTTTTATGATGTAAATCCGTACGAAGTACGACACCAAAGTGGGAGTTACGAGGATGCCTTTAGCCAGCACAAGAATAATTTCGATGAAATGACAATACAAGGATGGAAGGAGGCTATGAGAAAGGTTGGACAATTGAAGGGATTGGAATTGATAAGAGAAACTAATGGGTAAGCCCAGCAAACCCACCTTTGTGGGTTTTTTTTTTGGTTAAATATTCAAGCAATGCCATTCACAAAAAGAGTACACATAAAATTAATGCACTAGTCTCCATATATAATATATATATACTTTTTTTCCTTGATGTTTATTGTTCTTTCTAGGCAAATTAACTTTTCCCTTATTATGTGTTGTATATGTATATGTAGCCTTGAAGGACAGTTAGTAAAGAAGGTTGTTCAAGATGTCTTGCTTGGATTGAAGAAGAATTACACACAATTACCTGACAACTTAATTGGCCTAGATGATCACGTCAAAGCCATGAAGGAATTGCTCAGTGTCAACTCCAATGGAATAAGGGTTGTTGGAATTCATGGAATTGGTGGTCTAGGGAAGACAACTATTGCCAAAGTCATCTACAACCAACTTTGTGAGGGGTTCGAATGTTGTTGCTTCATTGAAGATGTTCAAGCAAATTCAAAAGGCCAAAATGGTATTATTGATTTGCAAACCAATCTTCTCTGTAAGATCCGAAAGAAGGAAGTCGGTAGAATCAATAATGTTGATGATGGAATCAAACAAATAGAAGAGGCAGTTGGTATAAAAAAGGTTATCATTGTTCTAGATGACGTGGATGATAGATATCAATTTGATAAGCTTGTTGGAAAGTGCAACTTGTTTGGTGCAGGAAGTAGGATCATAGTTACTACAAGAAATAAAGGGCTCCTGGATACAATTGAAGCCACTTATCAAATTGAAAATCTACATGATGTATATGGGAGTTATGAGCCACATCTAATGAAATCAATTCATTCTCTTGAATTGTTTAGCAGGCACGCTTTTATGAGGGACTCTCCTCCGGAAGATTATGGTAGCCTTGCTCAGAAAGTTGTATCCAGTTCAGGAGGACTTCCTTTGGTTCTTGTGACTATTGGGTCATTATTATTTGGAAACAAGGACATAGCTTTATGGGAAGAGAAATTGAGGAAGCTAAAAGAAGTACCACCTGAAAAAGTCTTGGAAAGATTGAGAATAAGTTTCGATGCTTTAGATTATGGGCAAAGGCAAATATTCCTTGATATTGCATGTTTCTTCATTGGAGAGGATTACATGAACCCTTTTTATTTCTGGGAGGCCTGTGGATTTTATCCTAGAGATGGGCTTAATGCTCTTGTGCTTGGATCTATGATAAAAATTGAAGATGATAATAAGCTAAGGATGCATGATCAGCTAAGAGATCTCGGTCGGGAAATTGTCCGTGAAGAAAACATGGCTAACCCAGGAAAGCGTAGCAGGCTGTGGTGCTGCGAGCAAGCCTCGAAACTTTGGGAGGGACGTATGGTAAGTTAAGTGTGTTTGCAATTTTGGCCTTCTTAGCATTTTATTATTTTATGATTCATGTAAAAATGCAAAATCATATGCTTTGCAAGCCAAACAAATCTTTTACAGGATGATTTTACTCTGGTAATATTACTCATTTGAATAAACTTTTTATTTATTTTTATTCACAGGTGACACTAGATGTTGAAGCCCTCAATCTTAGCTTACGCGAGGACTCAGAGTCTCTACTCCAGTGTCTTGTAGGAAAAGATTTTAAGAAGCTACGAAAATTAAGGTTTCTCATATTGGGTCAGGCAGACCTTGATGGTGATTTTGAGCAACATCTATCAAATTTAAAATGGCTAGATTGGGAATGCTCTGGGAAATTTTGGCCAACCAGTTGTCATTTAAAAAATCTCGTTGTTCTCAATCTATCTGGAAAGAATATCCCAGACAACTGGAAGGGTTGGAGTGAAATTGAGGTATCATAGAGTATATATATGCTTTTTTTTTTCCTATTGTTCCATCATCATATTCATAGCCCCTTGCAAATTAAATTTATTTTATTATTGTACAGATGGCAAAAGAGTTGAAAGTTCTAACTCTCTCATGCTACAACTCAGGGAGTGCTTCAATGATTTCAAATTTTAAAAGTTTAGAGAGTTTGAGTCTTCATTTTTGCTCCAATCTGAAAGAATTTGACCCATCAATTCGGAATCTAACAAATTTGAGAGTTCTAGACCTCTCACATTGTGAGAGCTTAGGAACCTTGGATTGCTCCTCATTTTCAGCCTTAGAGAATTTGAACTTAAGCCACTGTAGAAAGCTACGTAGGCTTGATGGTCTTGAACAGTTGAAATCATTAAGATACTTGAACTTGAGTGACTGTCGGCAGCTGGAAATATTGTTGGATCTATCGAATTTTAAGAAGCTAAAAATGCTAGATATAGCTAGGTGCATGAAGCTAACTGGGATACAAGGTCTAGATAGATTGGAATCGTTTGAAGTTTTGGATATGTCAGGTTGCGCATCCATAAAAATATTACGTGGCCTATTGAACTTAAGAATGCTAAAAGAACTGAATCTACTGTTATGCTGTAACTTACGAGAGCTTGATGAAGTCGAAGTTTTGGAATCCTTGGAACTCTTGGATATGAGTTATTGCAGATCCATAGAAAGATTACCTGACTTATCGAAGTTGACAAAGCTGAAGAAACTAGATCTCTATGGTTGTGAGATGTTGCGTGAGGTTAAAGGCCTTTCAGTTTTGAAATCGTTGGAGGTCCTGAACTTGTGGAACTGCGAATCAATGGAAGAATTCCCAGATCTCTCAAACTTAAAAAAATTAGTGGGACTTAGGATTTGTGGTTGGCATGATTTAACTGAGATTAGGGGACTTGAGGAACTTAAATCCTTAGAATTGCTCGTAATTACTTCGTGCAGCTCGATTGAACAGTTGCCTGATTTGTCGAACCATAAAAATTTAAAATACATAGATGTTTCTCACTGTGAGAAACTAACCGACGTCAGGGGCATTGAGGAATTGAAATCACTAGATGAGATACATACAACGGGATGCAAGTCACTTGATCTACCACGTCTGCCAAACACACGCATATATGGCCGTGATGGATTGAAGAGGTATATTTTAATTTTTTGTTTAAATAATGTTATTATCTTTTCAAGAGGATTTTACCCCTGATAGCTTCTTATCTCTCTCTCTCTCTCTCGCTTTTGGTGTTCCTCAGCCAATCAGATTGTAGCAGCCAATCAGATAGCAGTTCCTCAGCGGATCCCCATGATGAGTGGTTAAATTTCTTTAAAAAAATGAGAAGAGCAATAAATTTGGTTTTATGGTTTGGATCAAAGAAAAACCTGGTTTTATTATTATCTCTACTTCTCTTACTTTTTTGTAATTTACTTGTGAATGTTTGTTTTAATAATGATTAGTGCCGGTCACGTGATTTGTAGAGCCCTGTGCTTAAACTTAAAAATAATATCATTTTATATAAATATATTAAATGTTCTAATTACTTTATGAAAAAAATTGTTTTATTTGAAACTTTGTTTTTGTATTATCTTTACTATTTAGGTGCTGGTAAAAGCACCCAAATAAACCAATTTTTGCACCCATTTTTTGAAAAAGAAAAATCACATTATTAAAAATTGTGTTTTAAAAGCACCCAACCCTTCACATATATTATGTTCTTGGGTATTAATATCATGGCCAATGCATGTGAGTATGTGACCTTGGGTGAAGATGGCTCTGGGTTTTCAAGGCCGGCGCCTCGCTTCTTATTAGTGCCGGTGGGGAACATGGGGGGAGGCTTGCCAGCCGTTCACTAAATTACCTCCTTTCCTTTCCCTATGGTCAAGCTATTTTGCTGCCATTGGGTCAGAGTTTCCGGCTGAGGGAGGTGGGATGGTCATGTGAGCCGCTGGGTCTATGGATTAAGGACTTGGAGATTGTCATGGAGGAAGAAGAGAAGAGGCGAAAGGTTGAAGTAGATGAAGAGTTCGCTGATGGAGGTGGTGGTATTATTTCCTTCCCTATGGTCAAGCTGGTGAAGCAGATTGTCATACAAAGGAACACTTAAATCAAACTTTACCACTAAAATTCAAATTGCATCTCATTTACTCGTTAATTAGTGACTCCTATGGGTGTCCAAAATTTCTGAACTTGTGATAATTTCGAATGCATTATGGTATTTTCGAGGTTTTAGATTTATAATTTTTTCAAATGCATAGGGTGCTCTTATTATCAGGTGTTTTTACCATTTTAAAAATTATGGATGGGTGCTTCAAAAATAAGTGCCAATTCTAATTTTTAAGGGTGCCTTTACAAGCACCCTTACTATTTTAGTTCTCTGTATTTTCAAGGGAGATGCATATATATATGTGTGTATAATCTTGGAGCACACTCAACACGTATACGATATAGTACTTAATTATTCCCGACAATATGTACAGATTCATTAAAAAAACACCATATAATTGGGTTTGAGTCCCCTTATACGCTAATGCTAGTCATAGTGCACCTGACCATGCAACAACTAAAAAAAGTTATAAATTAAATTAATCAAAATATATGAAAGAAAAACAATAATACAAATGAAATAGTTTTTCAAAAAAGATTTAAACTTGAATTAGAACCAATTTATGATTTGAAGTAAACGGTTCAGGGTATATAATGATTTTGTTACTATTATTATCTCTAGTTCTCTTAATTTACTTATCAATGTTTGCTTTAATAAGGTGGCTGCTATTTGCACATCATTAAATATTTGATTTTATTTCATGTTTCATTCGTTCGATGACAAGTGAATAAGTGTATGTTCATCGCTCGATGATAAGTGAGTAACTTACTCACTTATCATCGAGCGATGAACATACACTTATTCACTTGGTATAGGGCAAATAAAAAGTGAAGTGTTATCCAATATTTTTTGAAGGGTAAATAACACCCACTTTTAATAATGATTAGAGCAGGTGGTTTGATTTTAGGCCCTGTTTCTTTACAGCAAGTTTTCTTTCTCCCAATGTTTTGTTTCACATCTTATGTACCTTCTATGTTATCAACTGTTCTCAATTCCCATAAGCTATTTCCTGAAAATTAAGGTAAAGACATGTGCTATTTTCACTTGCCTTTTTTTTTTTAAGAATGTTGTGTTTCTAATTTTTTTTTTATCATACATGTTCTACTATTTACAGGAAATTGGGGTTTATTATTTAAGTGCCCCTTTGGTTTTGTAAATTGTATAATTTTAAAATCAGTTCATTTTCAGTTAATGAATAGTAAATATGTACAATTATATAATTCAATTCTAAATTCATTGATTATTGGAAGATTTCAATGAGAAATTTGGATTGTTACTACAAAAACATGTTTGAAAGTCCTTTTTGCTATTTAAAATTTTCCCTAGAATCATCAATGTCAATTTTGATTATTTAAAATTTTCCTAAATATGTTTGTTCTCGAAAGTAAATGGGTTATAAAGTGTTTATATTTGGTTAAGGACGCATTGTCCTTTCAAGTATGGTTGTTTAATTATCACATTTTTTTTTGGCATGTGCGCGCATAAATACGATGTCAGACATGGTCCATGTATTTTTTATTAACTTAAATACGATGTCAGACATGGTCCATGAATTGACACGCATCCATTAAAATTATGTTTAAAAATTACAAATTAGTAACTGCATTTTGTAATTGCCTTTAGGGCTTTCAATCGATGTCTCTCATTTGGTTCCAATCTTATGCCTATTTGTTAATATCCAAGCAGTTTGCTTTCACAATCTTTCATTCTCATAATCTCCACGTGTATATATATACTAGGATATACCTATGCTATCCGGCACGATGAAATAAATATGATTTGATAACGGAATAAAAAGTTTAACATGTGACAATCTAAATCAACACGTTTTGAACAACCGAAAGATATGTTCAATATATCTTAATGCTGAAAAAACTAAAAATATACGGGATTTAACCAACTTGTTTTAAACTTTTTAAAGAATCTTTTAATCATATTTTTTGATCCTATTTTGATCTCAACAAATTAGTTTTTTAACAAATTAATCTCAAGGTCCGATTTGAAAATACTCAAACCACTTTTGTGAATATGATCTGAAAATAGTCCAAAAATTGAACTTATGTATTGCAGAAACTCCTAAAAATGATAGACTGTAATAACCAATAATGTATGAACACATAAATTACGTTATTAAAATGTTACTCCATAATTTTTCCTTTTTTTTTTTTACATAATTCTATAGTTATGATGGATCTTGTTTAATTGATCTAGATTAGTATATTTTAAATATTAAATATTAAATTTTGAATTTATTATTTTAAGTTATGACATTTTTAATGTAGACAAAAATATTGGTGTGTGAGAGTTTATTGTGTGTATATTATTGGTATGAATGTTTTAATTTTGACGTGACATCTTAACGTGTGTATAAAACTCATCCAATGACGTAGAAGTAATGCACACCATAACATGCGTATTTTTAACTATTAGATTCTTATATTTTTTGAAGAAAATTTTGGTCAAAGATGGTGTTTTATAATATATATATATATATCTCTCTCTTTCTCTGTTAAAATCTTTTTGTCATATCAATTTACATTCCTCTTTCTTAGACCATTTCCAACAATTGTGTAAAAAATTCAGTGTAAATCCTATGTGTCAATTAATTTTTATACAAAACTTGAAGTTTGAAAAAAATTATGTTTCAATAGTACTTTTTAAATTTTAAAATAACTAATAAGATATGAACACATGTTAAATATTATTTTGTACTCCCTCCGTACCAAATTATTGGTCACTCTTTCCTTTTTTGGATGTCCCAAAATAAATGTTCACTTTCCATAAAAGATAAATACATACCTATTTTGCCCTTTTGTATTTTCACTTTTCAAGTAAAAGTTTTGAATAAAGAAAAGGGCAAAAAGAGAAAGTTAATATAAATTAAGCAAAAAGTGCGATGATGATGATGTTAGGTCCTTAATAAGTTGAATTTTTCAAAAGGAACCAATAGTTTAGGACGGAGGGAGTATAACTTTTCATTTTTTTCCTTCAATTTTTTATACGTAATTTTATATACTCACAATGGATTTTGATTTACAGATATTGATAAGTAAATTTTAAATATAATATTTTTATTAAAATATATATTTTGCATTAAAAGTTATTACATTTTAAAGTAATAGTGAAAAATGAAGAAATAGAAGGATGATGTGGCATTGTAAAGTGAGCGTGTGTATTTTACGCATTCAATTTTTACACAAAACTCATTTTTAGATAACTGTTAGAGACCAATTTTTTTACATGTTTTATAAAATTTACATAAAACATAAATGTTGACATAAAAGTCAATAATCTTGTTTTGATAATAGAAATAACGTTAATCATGTGTATTTTAACTAAGTTGATGTTTTGAGTAATAGCCACATCTAATTAATCACGCGTGGACTAAACTGAAAAGTCGGAACCAAGATCATTCAAATACAAAGTTTCTATTATCGATATCTCACACCTCCACAACTACTTGATCAATGCACTATCACAATGACATATTTATGAAGATCAATGACCAAAGGAAGAAAAGAAACGAAGAAACAAACAAAGTCCTCGAAGACTCGTAAATTTTATATTTGAGCGAGTGCTAATGTTTTCTATGTAAAGGTTCTTGTTTGATTCTCTTTATAGATCATACACTTTGTTTTTACACATTTAGATTGATCAAATCAAAATTTTACTTCAAGATCCTTTCAAAATATCTTTTTAGCCAAAACAGGCTTTCTATTAAATTCATTGTAAATTAAAAATGATCTTATTTTGAGCTCTACCAAAAATAGGTGTCTTAGGAACCTATATTTGACCTTTCCCAAGCATCAAAATTGATTTTAGAACCAAATTACAAAAGTGTAAAAATTGCATTTTTGACCTGCCAGACAGAGCCCATCAGTCGACTAATGAGCAGTGCTCAACAACTGATAAGCCTTGCTCAGTCGACTGATGGCACAGAAACTAGCCGTTGAATTTCTGATTTTTTTTTTTTTATCATTTTTAGTACCAAACCTCCACTAACTTCCTCCAAACGGCCTTACATTGTCCTAGACTATATATACAATATCTAAGACATATTCAAACACTCTTAAATTATTCTAACACTATTCTCTTCATCTATATTCAATACTCAAAGATTCAAGAACATTACTTTGATCAATCATCATTATTTTTGAGTTATAAATTGTTGATCAAATTTGATATCTCCTAGTGTGAGCTTAAATTGTAATCTTCATACACTTGAGAGCTATTGTACATTGGTATTTTGTCACTAAAATCTTATTCTTCAAACATTAAGAGAGGTTCATCTCTTAAAATAGTAGGAGGTTATTCTTGTGTGAGTGTTGAGAGAAATCAACATTTATAGAGTGTGTTCACTTGTAGAGGTTTGATCTTCACCTGGAAGAAGATCGGTATTAGTGAAAATTCTCGGGGAACTATCTGAGCGTGGAAATAGGGGCTAACAAGCCGAATTCTTTGTGCTTGTGTTTACTTGAGTGTTTTGCTTGATTGCTTGATATAGACTTTAATTATTTTTAAAAATAATTTTAAAAATCCTATTAAGTTTTAAAAACCCTATTCACCCCCTAGGGTATTTTTTGATCTACAATTAGTATCAGAGGTTGTACTATTATTTGATTCTACAATCTTAGAGTTTACGATTATGTCTATTTATTAAGAAACCGGACTTAACGAAGGTTCTTCCACCACTAGGCCACCTCTTTTTAATGGCAAAAGCTATAGTTATCAAAAAAATCGTATATGTACTTTTCTACAAGCTAGTGACTTTGAACAATGGAGGGTTACACTCATTGGACCCTATGAGATTACCAAAATTGATGAAAAGGGTAATGTTCTTCCTAAGTCTATTTTCGAATATGATGAGCATGATATTAAGAAAATCCAATTTAATACTAAAGCGTTAAATTCTCTACATTGTGCATTGACCATGGACGAATACAACAAAATTTATATTGTAAAACTGCCAAAGAAATTTAGGATAAACTAGAGGTTTCTCATGAGGGAACCTCACAAGTTAAGGATGGCAATATTGACATGCTTATTCAAGATTATGAACTATTCAAAATGGAGCCAAATGAATCTCTTGCTTCTATGTATTGTAGATTCCCAATTATTTCTAATGCTTTAGATCTTGTTGAAAAGGTCTACTCTAATGAGGACAAAATTCAAAAGATCCTTAGAACTCTTCTAAAGAAATGGAGACCGAAAGTAACGGCCATTCAAGAAGCCAAGAACCTCAAAACCCTTAGCATGGACGAACTCTTGAGTTCTCTCAAAAGTCAAAAAGACTCTAGCTCTCAAAGCAAATCAACGAGAGGATAATGAGGAGTCAATAGGAGGTGATGAAGACATGGATATTCTATTTAGAAAATTCATAAAATTTCTAGCCAAGAAGAAAAGCTTTCAAGGAAAAGAAAACAACTTTGGTTCTTCATCAAGCAGGAATAATGATCGATCAATTCAACCAAGAGTTGAAAACGAAAAAGTGAAGAAATATTTCCATTGCCATGAATCGGGACACTTCAAAACCAATTGCCAGGTTAAAAGAAATGAAAAGAGGGATAAGAGGGACAAAGACTTCAAACAAGTAAAACATGCCCTTAAAGGCACTTGGAGTGATTCTGAAGGAGGGGAGTCTTATGCCGACTCAAGTGACAAGGAAACGGAAAACCTTTGCCTTATGGAAAAAGACGATGATGTAGACTCTAATTATGATTCATTTAGCGATAATAATGTCTATATTAATGATGATGCACATGATGAGAATGACTATGATGAATTATATGAAATGTTTGAGGAATTGCATAGTATGTTTGAAAATTTATCTAAAAAGTATGTAAGCCTAAAAAAGGACAACTTGATGGTTTCCAGCAAGTGTAAAACGTTTGAAAAGAAAAATGTGGTTTTGAAAAATAAAATTAAAACCTTGAAGAAAGGAAAGGAGAAAGAAACTCCAAACACACTTGTAGTGGAAAATGCCAAGTTGAAAAACCAAATGGATGACTTAACTAATAGTCTAACCAAGTTCATAAATGGAAGGGACAACATGGATAAACTATTAGGAATACAAAAGTGTGTATTTGACAAAGCCGGTTTGGGTTATAACCAAATTGACAATCAATAGGATTACAATTTTTTTTTTAAAACATACACACCTCATGATCCCACTCATCTTTGCTCATATAGTGGTAGAAATACTCACTATGTGGATCATTGTTATTATAGGAATGAGAGTTTTCGTAAGAGGAAGCTTGCTTGGGTTTCAAAAGGAACCATTATGTTTGTTAACCCAAAGGGACCCAACACATTTTGGGTACCAAAGGAGAAGTTACTTAAGGTTATGGTGTAGGTATGCTTGAAAGTTAAAGGTAGCAAAATCAAATGGTTCTTAGATAGTGGATGCTCAAAGCACATGACAAGAGACAAAAATAACTTATTGAGTCTCATTCCCAAGCGAGGAGGGAATGCAACTTTTGGAGACAACGCCAAGGGAAAAATCATCGGTATAGGTAAGGTTGGTAAGTATTCTACATGTATTGATAATGTTCTCTTAGTTGAAGGTTTAAAGCATAATTTACTTAGCATTAGTCAATTGTGTGATAAGGGTTATGAAGTTATTTTTAAATCCGATCGTTGCATTGTTAAGAATGATAGTGATGATTCCATCTTACTTGTTACATATAGAACTAACAATGTGTACACTCTTGAGCTTGATGATTTGTCTCAACAAGATGTTAAGTGTTTATCTGCTATTAACGATGTTTCTTGGTTATGGCAGAGAAGATTAGGACATACTAATAAGAACTTAATTCATACTTTGTCTAAGAAAGAATTAGTTAAAGGATTGCCTAAAACCAAATTTGTTAAGGATAAAATTTGTGATGCATGTCAACTTGGTAAACAATATAAATCATCATTTAAGTCTAGGAAGGATATTACCACAACTAAACCTCTTGATATGTTACATCTTGATTTATTTGGTCCTAATTCGATTGCTAATTTAGGTGGCAAATTGTATACTTTTGTTGTTGTTGATGACTATACTAGACTCATTTGGGTGTTCTTTATTTCTTACAAAAGTGAAACTCCACATGTTTTTGCTAAATTTTGTAGAAAAGTTCAAAATGAAAAAGGTGTTTTCATTGTGCATATTAGGAGTGATAGAGGTAGATAATTTGATAATATTGATATTGAGAACTTTTGTGACAAGCATGGTATTGATCATAATTTTTCGGAACCTAGAACTCCTCAACAAAATGGTGTTGTTGAAAGAAAAAATATATCTTTTCAAGAGATGTCTAGGACTATGTTAAATGAACATTCTTTGCCGGAGTATTTTTGGGCGGAAGCCGTTAACACCGCATACTATGTGATTAATCGTACCATTATTCGTAAAAAGTTAGATAAGACATGTGACGCCCTGAGTGATGAGTACTCCCTTGTGTGGAGGAATGATAGCTCAAAGGGGGCATCCCACACCGGAAGTTGGGGGATCCTTGGAGACCCATATAAGTAAGATATGGTCGCTAATTAAGTACGAGGCCTTTTGAGAGGCTCACTGGCTTCGGATCCCATGAGAACTCCGAAGTTAAGCGTGCTTGGACCAGAGCAATCCCAGAATGGGTGACCCCCTGGGAAGCTGGTCGTGAGCTCCCAGAAATAAAGCCGTGAGGGTAGATGTCCTGGGGCTGAGGCCTGGCTAGGACGCTACCCAGAGCGGACAATATCGTACTGAGATGGGACCGGGTCGTTACAAGACACCTTATGAATTATGGAATGATAAGAAACTAAATATTGCATATTTTAAAGTTTTTGGTTGTAAGTATTTTATTTTGAATGATCATGATCACTTGGGTAAATTTGATGCTAAATCTGATGAAGGAATTTTTCTTGGGTATGCCACTAATAGTAAAACATATAGAGTTTATAATAAGAAAAGTTTAGTAATTCAAGAGTCTATGCATGTTGTATTTGATGAGTCCAATCATTTTTCACTCATAGTGCGTTCCGATGACAATGTTAAAATTATCCAAAAAGTTTCGGATATTCAAATTAATGATACATCTAAGGAAGAAATATTGAGTGCTCAAGCTCCTTCTAAGGAGTTAGAAAACACAACCGAGCAAAACTCGAATGATTTTCCTAGAAGTTGAAAATTTGTGTCCAACCACCTTATTGATCAAATACTTGGAGAACCATCTAGTAAGGTTATGACTAGATCGTCCTTAAGAAATGTATGCAATAATGTGGTATTTTTTTCTCAATATGAGCCTAAAAACATAAATGAAGCCGAACAAGATGAATCTTGGATGATGGCTATGCAAGAAGAGCTCAATCAATTTGAGAAAAACAAAGTGTGGACACTTATTCCCAAATCTAATGGTCACACCATTATAGGCACTAAATGGTATTTCGCAATAAAAAGGATAAAAGTGGTGTAATTGTTAGAAATAAAGTTAGACTTGTTGCCCAAGCATACAATCAAGAGGAGGGCATTGATTATGAGAAAACATATGCACATGTTACACGTTTAGAAGCCATCCGCATGCTACTTGCTTATTCATGTTTTAAAAATTTTAAGTTGTATCAAATGGATGTGAAAAGTGCTTTCTTAAATGGTTTTATTGAAGAGGAAGTCTATGTAAAACAGCCTCCCGGTTTTGAAAATCATGTTTATCCAGATTATGTGTTTAAATTGTCTAAAGCATTGTATGGTTTAAAGCAAGCACCTAGAACATGGTATGATAGATTAAGTTCATTTTTGATTAACAATGGTTTTGATAGAGGTAAAATTGATACTACTTTATTTATCAAAAATCATGATAATGACATGCTACTTGTGCAAATCTATGTTGATGATATCATTTTCGATTCTACTAATGAGAATCTTTGTAAGGATTTTTTCACATGTATGCAAAAGAATTCGAAATGAGCATGATGGGAGAGATGAATTACTTTCTTGGATTACAAGTGAAGTAATGCAAAGAAGGAATATTTGTCAATCAAGAGAAGTACGTGAAGAAACTTTTGAAGATGTTCGACATGGAAAGTGCTAAATCAATGAGCACGCCTATGAGTTCAACATTGAAGCTCGACAGAGACGAAATTGGTAAAAGTGTGGACATAAAAAAATATCGAGGTATGATCGGTAGTTTATTGTATTTGACGGCCTTTAGGCCGGATATTATGTTTAGTGTATGTCTTTATGCACGATTCGAAGCGGATCCTAAAGAATCACATTTACTTGCCATTAAACGTATATTCTGTTATCTTTTTGGTACTAGTTCCTTGGGTTTGTGGTACCTAAGAAAGAACACATTTGACCTAATAAGTTATTCCAATGCGGATTTTGCCGGTTACAAAATCAATAGGAAAAGCACTAGTGAAACTTGTTATTTTCTAGGACACGCACTAGTCTCTTGGTCAAGTAAGAAACAAAATTCGGTGACCCTTTCAACGGCCGAAGCCGAATATTTGGCGGCCGAAAGTTGTTATGTTGTACATTAAACAACAACTAGAAGACTTTGGAATTAGTCTTAGCCACATTCTCATTAAATGTGATAACACAAGTGCTATTAGATTGACCAAGAACCCTATACAACATATACGTACTAAGCACATTGAGATAAGATATCATTTTATTCGTGATCATGTGCAAAAATGTGATGTTGATATTGAATTCGTTGGCACCGAATCGCAATTTGAGTTCGATGATCGCTTTTGTACTATCTGACGTGAACTTTGTATGACTAGAGCATGTGATATCTAGTTGACCAAAATATTCATGTATATTGATCAATTATGCTTGTTTCTAAAGCGTACAAAACTGTGAATTTAATTGATTAATTTTTGTGCAATAAGTATTTAAGTTGCTATCACTTTATTTACATGTTATTTTGTGTACTAATATTGTTCTTGTACTACAAAATTTGTCCAAAATTGCAAATTCTATTTTCATATGGCCTAACGAGCAAAGGTGTGAAAATCTGGGCAAAATTGGTTGATCAGTCGACTAAGGGATGTGGATTAGTCGACTAAGCCTCAATCAGTCGATTGAAGGGCTTTCATCAGTTGATTGATGCTTAGCTGAGAGCAGTTCATAAAAACTCTGTTTTTCCCCTATTTTCCCTTACTTTTCCCTTTCTCTATTTCGAACTCTCTCTTCCAAAACCATACATAACCTTCACAAATCACACAACTACTTAAATCTCTTTGCCAAAACCCTTCTTAAACCTAAAATATTTATCATCTTACACCAAATCAACCTCAAATCACACTTATTTCACCCCAAATCACTCAAACCCATCTCACTCTCTTACCCTAACTCTACCCTCCATTGTTGATCTTCCACCCATATAAACTATTTTTAACCATTTTTCCATCATCCAAAACAAATTTTCACCCAAAAATTTTGATTTTTTCTTCGAACCATAACTTTTCAAAACTTATACCTTTAACCCTACTTCTCTAAAAATGTCTCAAGGACCACGCTCTCTAAGCCCTCGCAAGAATGTACCGCAAGAGGGTGCATCATCGGCCATCCCGCCGCAAGTACCATAACCATCATTGTTCATTTTCGACGAGGTCCAAGCAAACTTTAACGCCGACTATGCTTTTTCGTAGACAAAGCATCATCAATTTCCTAAATATTCGTGATAATATTTATCCTCAATTAGTTAGATTGTTTTATGCTAACCTTCATCACCCGCACTTGATTTCGGTCGTCCTAACAAGCTTCATCTTAACACTTTCTTAAATGGACGCATGATTAGTTTCGCTAAAGCGGACCTTAGTAGAATTTTTGGTTTTCCAACCGAAAATGTGACGGACGTCCCATTGAATTTTGGAAATCTTCTCGGTTTCGAGAAAATCGCAACCTTGACAATTCTTCTTAAAAACGCCACAGACAACAGAATATTGGAATGGGAACCGAGATTAAAGCATCTATGCTTAAGCTTCAAAATTGACTCATTCATTCCATCATCAGGTATTCGATAGTTCCACGCCGAGGTAGCCGAGCTTCGATCAACTCCTTAGATATATTTTTGGTTTGGGCAATATCTTTGGGACACAAGCTTGACTACGCCGATCTCATGTTCAACCATCTTCATGAAATCACCAACCGCAAGAAACAAGGGTTGTTCTATGGTATGGCTCTCACACAGCTATTTCAATTCTATGACATTCACCTTGAGGATGAGACCGAGATCATTGTTCCTGCGTCCGATGAAAGTTATAGTGCCAAGACTATTCGTTAAATGGGCTATCACATAGAAAATAAGGAATGGATATCTAATGATCCTCTTGATGGTAATGAGGACAACGATAGTGATCATGATGTGGATTTGACTCAAACCGAGCCCATAGATCAAGATTTTCCAAATCAAGGGACTTCATCTTAAGCTCCTTCAAACTCCTGACAAGCCCAAGCTCCACCTAAGTCAACTCCAAATGAAGTCATTCTTCAAGCTATTCAAAATCTCTCGGTCACTATGGAGAATCGATTTAATTGTATCGAGGATCGTCAACAAGCTCATGAGGCGGCATTTCTTCACTACCACCCCGACTATGTTTTTCCGGCGTGGACACTATGGCAAGGAAATCAAGGATGGGGACAATGGCCACAAGATCCTTAAGATCCGAAAGAATAGTTGATCAGCGGCAATTCTTCTCCTTTTTGTCAATGACAAAGAGGGAAAAAATATGTTTGTTAAAGTGTTTGGTACACACTCCTCATGAGATTATGCTTTTGCTAAATATGCTATGTCTATGCTTTGAACTTTAAGTATACTACCTCATTTTAAGATACTACTTAGTTTTCGGCTTTTATTCTAAGTTGGTTTTTAACTCTATTATTTTATTTAATTAGGTTGAACTTAAGTTAAAGTTTAAGTTTTATTATGTTCTTGCAATGGTTTGAAATTAATTTTATGCATGCTTGTTATAGTTTATCTTGTGCATAGTTTGAGGGGGAGCTTTCCCTTTGTTATTTCAACCTATAATCCTTATCGCAAACACAAATTAATTTATTGTCATCACCAAAAAGGGGAGATTGTTGACATAAAAGTCATTAATCTTGTTTTGATAATAACAATAACGTTATTCATGTGTATTTTAACTAAGTTGATGTTTTGAGTAATAGCAACATCTAATTGATCACACATGGACTAAACTAAAAAGTCGGAACCAAGATCATTCACCTACAAAGGTTTCTATTATCGATGTCTCACACCTCACACAACTACTTGATCAAAGTACTATCACAATGGCATATTTATGAAGATCAATGACCCAAGGAAGAAAAGGAACGAAAAAACAAAGCCCTCGAAGACTCGTAAATTTTATATCTGAGTGAGTGCTTATGTTTTCTATGTAAAGGTTCTTGTTTGATTCTCTTTATAGCTCATACACTTTGTCTTTACACAATTAGATTGATCAAATCAAAAGTTTACTTCAAGATCCTTTCAAAATATCTCTTTAGCAAAAATCGGTTTCGTATTAAATTCATTGTAAATTAAAAATGATCTTATTTTGAGCTCTACTGAAAATAGGTGGCTTAGGAACTTATATTTGACCTTCCCCGAGAATCAAAATTGATTTTATAGCCAAATTACTAAAGTGTAAAAACTGCATTTTTGGCCTGCCAGACAGAGCCCATCAGTCGACTGATGAGCCTTGCTCAGTCGACTGATGGCACAGAAACAAGCCGTTGGATTTCTGATTTTTTGCCATTTTTGGTACCAAACCTCCACTAACTTCCTCCAAACGGTCTTATGTTGTCCTAGACTATATATACACTATCTAAGACATATTCAAACACTCTTGAATCATTCTAACACTATTCTCTTCATTTATATTCAATACTCAAAGATTCAAGAACATTGCTTTGATCAATCATCATTATTTTTGAGTTATAAATTGTTGATCAAATTTAATATCTCCTAGTGTGAGCTTAGATTGTAATCTTCATACACTTGAGAGCTATTGTACATTGGTGTTTTGTCACCAAAATCTTATTCTTCAAACATTAAGAGAGGTTCATCTCTTAAAATACCAAGAGGTTATTCTTACGTGAGTGTTGAGAGAAATCAATATTTGTAGAGTGTGTTCACTTCAAGAGGTTTGATCTTCACCCAGAAGAAGATCGATATTAGTGAAAATTCTCGGTTTAATCTTTTTAACACTAATTCGAGCACGAAAATTCTATCGGTTTAATCCTTCTATCTCTAGCTTATTGATTAATTGCTATACTTTCTTTGTGATTGTGCTTACTTGAGTGTTTTGCTTGATTGCTTGATATATACTTTAATTATTTTTAAAAATTATTTTAAAAATCCTATTAAGTTTTAAAAACCCTATTCACCCCCCTCTAGGGTATTTTTCGACCTACAACAAATATAAAAGACTATTAGAGATACTCTTAATTAACAATGCATCTTTCTTGCACTCTTGCATCTACATAAAATTTAATTGTTTCTCTCTTCAAAATTCGTTCAACTGATAATTTTTTTCTTAAATAATTGAAGCTTTATTATTTATTTTCATATACATGTTATTCCCTATCTAGAAAAAGTTGAAATTACATCACAAGCAAACCGCCCCTTTAATCTTTTGACCTATGTCCAGTATATATGTTTAATTCCTATCTCTTTTTTTCATTCTGTTTTAAGGTGCCTTGAAGTCCTGAAAATGTGTTGTTTTATTAAAATCTTGCTTATTCAATCTCTTTTATAACATATACATTTCAATGTTTTCTTCTTCTTCTTCTTCTTTTTTTTTTTAAAAAAAATTTCTCGTATTCTTTTTCTATTTAAAGTATAGTAAATCTCCATTATTTTATACAACTTAATTGCTAATTTTTTGAATACAGCTGTTTGTTTTATTAATTAGTAATTTTAAATGAGGTGGAGATATTGGCACCTCTAATATTTCTTGAAAACACTCCCACTTTTCATTCAGTCCTTAGCAACCGAATAAGATATATATTATTCGGTTGTAAAGGACCAAGTATAAACTTGTTGATACCTTACTTGGTTGTCAAGGACTGATTATATAGGCTTATACTCGGTCTTTAAGAACTGAGTAAGATACACTTTTATTCGGTTGCGAAGGACCGAATGAAAGTGAGAGTGTTACCAAGTGTTTTTGGAAATGACAATATCATCACCCTTTAAATATGAACAAAATAAATACTCCATAACAGTCTCAAATTAATAGTACTATTTTAAACTTTATATATAAAGAAACAATTTTATTCAATCTATTCAATAGTACACAATACAACATTTATTGTCAAAGTTTTTGCATTGACATAGGTGCCAAAAAGGAAATATAATTACTTATTTAAAATTTCACAAAAAGAAAAACATAACTACAAATTTTATATAGAGGACGTATAATATTTATCTCTCATTTGATTATATATATATATGTATTTTCTCTTTTTATTGAATAATACCATTAAAGTTTAACTCTGCTATGCGATATTGCAAAGATTTTATAAGAAATATTATGTAGAAGGTGTTTATACTAAAATTTAAATATACTATTTTTAAAAGTAATAAATCAAACCAGATTTTAATAATAAAAAATAATAATTTATAGCCCCTATTTGGTTAGACTTTTAAAAATATTTTTTTAGAAATTACTATGAAGGGTAAACTTTATCAATACTCCAAAGAGACAGGTGTTAATAACTCCATTCAAACCATTGGACAAAGTTTTATCCCAATTCCTATCTTCCAACTCAGCTATATCTTATCCATAACTCGACATTTGTTGATCGGCCTACTATTCGATCAGGTGATAATTCAATCCTCATCGGCTGAAAGGAGTTCTGTCCATAGGATAGGTCCAATGCCCATTCACTGAGTTTGACCCAAAGCCCAATTACAAAATTATGCTCCCACAATTGCCCCCCAGGCATTTGAATTCGGCATAAAGATGGGTTCGGATGTCTGGTTCCCTTATATGGATGTTAATCGGAGAGCATTCTTCATATTTGTAGTTGCCCAATGGACTGGAGCTTGATAGGTTGGACAAGTTTTGCATAAGGGGATAGGAGGTTTACAGTTATCACTCATCCACTTAGTCAGCCTTGTGTTCGAAAAATGGGCGGGATGCACGGTGGGCCCCTCGCACATTAAATGCATTATATCATTAATCTCGCTTTTTGATCTGATTAGAGGCGATAGAAGGGACAGAAAGATATTTAACCGTCTAAAACCCTCTCGTTCTTCTCCATTTGTTTTCTCGTCTAACTCGCAACTACACAAGCCTCCATCGCTTTTCGCTTACGTTCACGTCTGCGTCTGGTAGTTCTGTCAAATTTTCATTTGTGGCTTCAATACTCCATTTTTACTCTTCTCTGCGATTTCAGGCATTCGAGTAAGTTCCTAAAATCGATTCTCGAGTTTTGCTTCTTATTCTTATTTGTTCGTAGTGTTTTATTTCTAGAACATGGGTAGATACGCGCTCATAACTGAAGAGCAGAAAGTTGAGTTCACTAGGGCACATATCCCTAAGGGGATTAGTTGAAGAGAATTAGGGGAAGGTGAAAATCCTTTCGCTAAGGATTACAACTCGCCCGTAATGAATATCCCGTTCATCTGTCATTATTCAAAGATTGTGGTCTTAAGCTGCCGTTAAGTCCATTAATGGTGGATTTTCTTAGGAGGTTCAATTTGAACTTAGGGCAACTTTCCCCAAATGTAGTCCGAATTATTTGCGAAATAGAAAGGCTTAATGAAATCTATGGTACCAAATTAAGGCTAGAAGAACTTCAGTATTGTTATATCCTCACTAAGAAGGAGTACAGATACAGCTTGAAAGCTAGGCAAGATGCACCCGGCCTTATGTTAGCTTTGCCTAATTCTTACAAAGGGATCGACTTAGATGCAATTATTCTGATCGGGGACATCGAACCTAGTCTGATCTATAAACTAATCCCCCGACGAGCCTCCGGACCTAGTGTGTTCTATTTCGATTGGCTTTGTTTGTCTTGCTTTTTATAGGCATACGTCTAATCCCCCATCTTTTATGTTTTTGTAGGTGACTTGACCAAATTTGATCGAGCCCCAGAATACTTTGTTAAGATTGACCAGATCAACGCCGTTGCTAGTCACGACGGTGGTAGTATTCCATCCGCACCATCTCTTCATCCGAGGGCAGCGCATAATCTACTATAATACCCTAGCACACGCATATCTTTCTCTAGGAGGGATAGGAGCAACATTTGGCTTGGGCCTAAGTGGACCTTTTGGCAAAATGAGGCCTTGTTCAGAAAATACAAGGTAGAGAACACACATCATAACCGCCAAAGAGTCCTCGAAATACGACAAGGGAGCCGAGGAATAATTCCTGATCCAGTTCCTTCCCCAGTTGTTGGAGACGATACTGAGTGCCAACCAAATTATTTGAACATTCCTTGGTTCGAGCTCATGAACAAAGAGAAATCCCATTTAAGAGTTAAGCATAATTTGGCCATTATAGTTGCCAAGGGTTCAAAACAGCCTATCCCAGTCTTTCCTAAAAGAAAGGGTCGTGGCAAATTTCTCAGCTTCAACGCCGTTTTAAAGGGAGAGAAACCTCCTATCCCCCTTAAGAAGAAAGCAAAGTCTAAGTCCAAGAAGGAAGTTGAGCTAGATTCTGATCGGCCCTCAACTCGTCATCCTTTAAAATTGGTTGATCAATCGACTGATTCGGAAGGAAGTAAGGCATTGACATCTGGTCGGCAATCACACGAGACTGGAAAAATTGAATCAGACTTAGACGGTATGCCGATTAGTTCGTTCACAGAAAATCTAGCATGAAAGAAAGGTTAGCCATTGAGCGAAGGGGTTGAAGAACCTACTCCCAAAAGACTGCACTAGAAGATTCAGACATCAAATGATGCTTCCACGAAATCAACTTCGTTGGATTAAGCGGCTGAAAAACGTAGCAGTCCTCTTTCAAGCCCGAGGGGTACCTCTTATTTAGAGGTTGTCAAGGTTGATGCAGCCCCAACTGGGGGGAATTAACATAATTTGAAAAGGACCGGGTTGTGGAGTCACCGGTCTAAATAATGGAGGTTGCCAAAGATGCTGCGATATTCACCCCGTCATTCTTTCATTCAGGCCGAGCACTAAGTGTAAAAGATTCGGTTATTGACTCCATTAGCTTAGCGTACAACCACTTGGGTGATGCTATGTTGCCTGTAGATAAGGAAAGAGCCCAGGCTATGTCAAAGGATAGCTTGCGTAGTTAGGCGTTCCACAGTTTGATTAAGGTATAAGCTTTGATACGACCTACGATGATATTGCACGAAACCCGAAAATACAACGAATTGGTTATACGAACCTCGACACAGATACACACGAAAACCTAGCAAATTAAGAACCTGAATTGTTTCTACAATCAGATTAGGATGGAAATCGAAGACGCCACAACTAGGTACGGAATACCGATTGATAAGTCGAATGAACGCCATGGACAAACCGATAAGTTCAAGTAGTTCGTGAAGAACCAAAGAGGATTAAATCACTCAATATTATTATGAATAAAGTCTTAGATATTAAAACAAAACAATGAACCCCCTTTAAATAGGGTGTAGAAAATTTAGGCAACAAGAAACCAATCCAACAAGAAAACCTAAAACAAATTCTAACTAAACAAGGACTAGTCTCTTAAAAGAAATAATAATAATAATAATAATAATAATAATAATAATACTAATACTAATAATAGTAATAATAACGAAACAATAAATAATAAAAACGTGTGTGGGCTTGACTCCACATCCTTGGGCTGTATACACATGGTCTTCTCATTCAAATTGGGCTTGAATAAGTGTAATCCAGCCTCCACTTTGTGCTCCACGCTTTTCCCCTTCTATAGGCTTAATTGTGCCTTCTTCTTGAGCCCAAAAAACTTGAATTAATCCATTAAGCGCTGCCTTTACTTTCTTAGCCCTCAACCTTGTAATTGGACCTATTGGAACTTGAATGGCCTCTGAATCCATGCCTCCATCAAGCCTTAGTTTTTTTTAATATATATATATATATATTCCTTTACTTTATATAGTCCATTAATTCCGAATATTTTGTGCAATCTACTATCTTTTTCCATGAGCTAGAGAAAAAAAATACTTGACCTCTTTGGACGGCTCGAGTCTAATTTGAGTGTTGAGCGGCGTAATGTCGAGAAGCTAAAAAAAAAGGGTTTTCGGCTAAAGAAGGAGAGGAAGATGCGCAAGGCGACGTGCGTACCTTTCAGGGTGCCTTAGAGCTCATGACCAAGGAAAAGGAAGAACTGCAGGCAAGGTTCGACAAGCTGGAGATGGACCTTCAAGCCGAAAAGAATGCTCGTCAAATTGCCGAGGAAAATTAAAAGTTAGTCGAGGAGGAGCTCAAGCAGCTGAAAGATTCACTGCCAACATTGCAGGAGGAGTGGACGGATAAGGCACTCGACTCTTGCGCCGATAAGGTTGCGATAGAGCTGGTAAAAGAGTTTTAGGATGGCTACAACTTTGCATTGGACCATCTTAATCTTTCTGCCGATCATGAGATAAGGAATTCAGTAACGAGGCCCGTTGAACAAATAGTCAAAGCAAGGGTTGAAGTTGCCGAGGATTTGGTAAAATAAGTCCCTGCAGACCAGGGTGTGATTAACGCTGGAGATGGCATCGATGAACAATCAAAGGATGTTCCTTTGGGTTCTGTAGCCAAGGAATCCAATGCTGAGCAACTTTAGGGCTTTAATTTCTATTTTGTAGTTTTTATTTCCTTCTTTTTGTTATGAACTGATAAAATTAATGAAATCCCCATACTTTTGGTTTGTGCTCCTGTTGCTTTTCTCATTCGTATCGATTGACGTTCCTTACAATTGAGCTATTTTTCTTTTCCCATCTTCTATTTGCCGATGAACTTATAATATTTTCCTTTTTACTAGTGAAATACTTTCATATTACTTTCATACTTTGGATTTTTGACAATTTATGCCTTTTATGCACTTCCTGTAATTTGTCATTCTCCTCCCTTTTTAAAAATTCAAAGTAACTGTATCTTCATCAATATGAAATAATCATCGAATATGTTCGGCAATAGATTAGGGCCAGGTTCAGAGTATTCACTCGTTGCCATACCATGTGGCGCAGCCTAGTTAGGGTGACACTTGAGTTTGTAACTGCCTTTATCATGGCACCAGTTTTTAAGGATGATATCGACGCTTCGTTTACCGACGTGATTATTCCCATAAACCACCATAAATGCTCAAGTACCCTGTGCCTCCTATATAAAGCCATTATATTCGTCCAAAAATTATATCTTCATCATTCTTGATTCAGGATAAATAACTTCTTCAGTTCAATAACAATTATCCAAGCAATAAACAGTTCTCACATCACATGGCGGATAACGACGAACTGATGTCCGATGTCGCTTTTCCGGTAGCTGGCACACCTGTTCCCCCTCCTCCAACTATAGTTAACTGGACTACCCTCTCTGAGAGGGTGGACAGATTGGAGGAGGTAGACTCTATGGCGGAAAGTCTCCGTCAACTGAAGAGGAGGCATCGTCTCCTTAAGGACCGTTACCACCGCCTTGCTGGGCGGTATAATCGTTTGAAGGCGAACTTTGCTTATGTCTCTAAAGAGAGAGACAGACTCAGATGTAATGTTTGAGAGGTGGCAGGGCAATAATGATCTCCCTGTATCCTTCCCCTCTTAAACTCAACTTCCATCATCACTCCCTTCCTTTCTCTTCCTGCTTCCTCCCCATCATCTCACCTCTATTTTTCCGTTTCTTTTCTTTCTTTTGCAACTTCTCATCCTTGTTATCAACTTTTCTTACCCCTTCCCTTTTTTTTGTCTGTATTGTACCTACTCTTTACAGTAGCAAGCTTAAATAGAGCTGATCAATAGTCTTATTGTAATAGGGCCACGAAGCCCCTCCACATGTACATGTTTCTGAATCAGTGAAGAACAACTTTATTTTATGCAATGCCCTTCTTTATATTATTTGCTTATCGATCTATTAAATGAACGATATCTTGCAGACTGTGTGATCCACTTGCTTTATTAGGTCGATGAACATATATTGCCCCCAAAAGTAGAAGAGTTCTTTGATAAAATTGACATACTAATCGTAGTCCTGCCTTTAATACATAAAAGCCTTGTCGGTCAAGATTTTTTATTAAATTTTTTGTATAAAACTTTTAACCAAATGAAGATTCCAAGGAGTAAACCGCCTTATCGAATAAGGTCTATCAAAATTTTGCCTCCAAAAAATGAAAGGTCTTGTTTGTTTATCTGCCTTGCTGAGCAAGGTCTTATGAAAAGAATTTCACCTTTAGATAATTAAAGGTATTATTTGTTTATCTGCCTTGCCGAGCAAGGTCTTATGAAAAGAATTTGTTTATCTGCCTTGCCGATCAAGGTCTTGTGAATAACGTTAAGTTCTGCCTTTCCGAAGAGGGAAGGTCTTATAAAATTCAATGCCTTGCTGGACAAGGTCTTGCGTAATGCTCGCCTTTAAAGGAAAAAGGTCTTAAATGTGTTTCATGACAACAAATTTAAAAATGCGAATTGATTTCCATTGATATCGGATAAGCTGTACATTTGTACTTTCGATCAAAATTATAATCAATGGTAGTAACTTCTTAAGTTAGATACATTCCACATATTAGGGATTAATCGTCCATCCATGTAACAACTCGCCTAAATAAGCAGGTGTTAACGGATGCTGTATAAAATAAACAGCAGAAAAGTAAGGAAAATCTAACAAAATTTCGGCATGAAGTATCCATATATACAAGGAAACCAACCCTATTCAATGAACCATAACAAACATAAGGGTATGGAATACAACACCATCTGATGAAAATCAAACCTTAGTAGTCCAACAGGCAAAATACATAATAAGGTTCAACTACAAACCGAAATCTAAGTTACGAAAGAGGTCTAATACAATGATTCCAACATAATCATCCACAAACTAGGAACGAAATACAACCAAGTTCCACAATAATAATATATACTTCCAAAGATGATACAAGGCTCCCAAACTAAATATTAAAAATACTACAAACTCACAACATAACTAAAATAACAACTAAATCCATAAAAACATCAGAGGCGACTCTAAGAAGCACTCGGACCTGAGCCACGACCTCTACCCAAAACACGAAGTGTACCTGAAAGATAAATAAGGGAATGAGCCACAACTGGCCCAGTCGGAACTATAGGGAAAGGGAAATGCAATGCATCGGTGTGAATCAATAAAAGATTTACCACATTAAACTTGTTATCAAGAATTAGCCAATGTTTGCCATTTATAAAACAAATCCATTTATTAATTGCCAAATGCAATAATTGTTATCCACGTGAGACTCTCACGATAACTGCTCAGACGTCCATCCAACTCCTCCTCCTCCTCCTCGACCTAATACCGGTACTAGACGGAATATACTACTCATAAACGCACCCCATCTTACCATGGGTTAGTGCACTGGTAACCAGATTTCTAGCACCCCATCTTACCATGGGTCTGTGCAATAATATCAACTTAAGCATTTCTATACCGGTGCTTATCCGGTTCCAACAACCTTGTTATCTCACCGCAATTAGTAAATTTGCCAAAAACATTTTCAAAAGGTTGTCATATAAGTTAATAAAGTTTTCGAAATCAATGAGGATATTACTTTACATATGAACAGCTCTTTCACGCTATGTTCATCACAATTATACCAAGTTTGTATAATTAAACCGTGTGTAACACCAATTTATGAAGAATTATCTCATTTCTAACAATTACCAAAGGCATAAAATAGAGAAAATGCTAAGTTTACTAGAATGATACTCATACCCACTTGCATATCGAATTTCGGAGTTTTAAAAAGCTATTGTTAATCATTTTAATTCTGGAAAATCTCGAAAATCAAGTAGTGTATAGAATACTAGATATGCATGGGGTAATTCTAGTCATTTCGGTACCAAATACACAAAACAGTTCATAATTTCCAACATGCACAGCAATCAACCTCAATATTCATCAATAATAACATAATAGTTATCTAAATGCAAGTTCGTATCATACAAATCTAGTCTACCCTTTTCATATGCAGAGAGTAATGTGATTTTGGTACCGAAATTCTGCATTTTCACTCTATCAAGCCATTAAATCAGAAACAAGAAGAAAAGAGGGAGAGTTCCCACCTGAATAGCTAGAAGAACAGAGGTTTAAGGCTTGGCTGAGCTCTAGATACCTTCTACTACGCACATGCAAGCCTGGAAATGAGATAAGAGCGCGAAGAAGATGAAGATTATGCACTTTCGGATGAGAAGCTTGAGTTTTAAGCTATGAATTTCCAATAATACACCAAGAATCACCCTCTCTCTCTCTCTAGAAAAGACCTGAGGTTTCTCACCCTCGAAACTGAGCTGTAATGGTGGAGAATTGGGTTTAAAAAGGTTAAAATCGAAAACTGGGCGTTAAAAACGAGGCTTTGGGGTTACCCACTGTAATTTGGCCATAACGTTTTGCTCGGAACTCCGATCGGGATGATCTTTATATCAACGGAAAGGTATTGAAAAGATATAAAACTTTGTAGAAGGATGATTCACCAAATTCTGGACACATTAATACCAGAATTTGATCAAAGTCAGCGCTGTGCCGAAATGCAGCAGAAATCTGACAGTGCAGTTTTTTTGTCAATCGCCTAACTTCGAGCTCACTTTTGGCCAACAAGGAGCGTGAATTAGATTTTGGTCAAAACACAAAAGTTGTAGGGGGGAATATGATGAAACTACAGTAGTTCACGAAGTAGGATTTGGATAAAAATTGAAGAAGTTATGAGTGACTAAAGTTGACAGAAAATTAACCGATAACCAAAAATTTTGGGTTCAAAAAAATGCCACTTTAATACTCGTTTCAATTCCGATAGTGACGAAACTTCCTAGAATATTCTTAAATATATAATAGGACACTATAGAAGTGACGAAGTAAATTTTTGGATCTCCCAAAAATTTTAAGAAAGTGTTCGAGCTTAAAATGATAAGGATTTGAGTGTTAAACTAAAAAAAATGAACTAAATCAAATGTAAGTAAAACATGGGATGTTACAATCTCCCCTCCTTGTAAGAATTTCGCCCTCGAAATTTAAACAATAAAAAAAACTAGAAAAATAAGAAAGATTACCTTAGGAGAAAAGGAAATGATACTTGCTACGAATCTCCGATTCCAACTCCCAAGTGGCTTCACTTTCAAGAAAATGAAATCATCAACTTCGAATTCCAAGGGTTTCCTTCTCAAATCGGCATACGATTTCTGACGACTCTGGGCTGTTTGAAGCCTTTGCTTGATCAACTTAATCTTCTCCGTGGTCTCTTGAACCAATTATGGTCCCAAGAGTGTGGACTCACCTACCTCAATCCAACACACAGGGGACCTGCAAGGTCTGCCATAAAGTGCCTCTAACGGTGCCATTCCAATACTAGAGTGGAAACTATTGTTATAGGCGAACTCAGCTAATGGAAGATGCTCGCCCCAATTTCCCTTGAGATCCAACACACAGGCTCTCAAAATATCTTCCAATATCTGAATCGTTCTTTCAGATTGCCCGTCGATTTGCGAATGGTATGTCGTGCTGAAGTCCAACTGAGTTCCCAGACTCCTTTGTAAGGTTGTCTAAAATTTTGACGTAAAACGGGGGTCTCTGTCCGATACAACTGTTAACGGAACACCGTGTAACCTCACAATCTCCTTGATATTGTTATAGAATGTCAAAGTAATTAGGTAGGGTTGTGGACTTTTTTGAATAGAATGTCAATGTAATTAGGTAGGGTTGTGGACTTTTGTGATTGCATTTGTGTATATATATGTGTGTTATTCATCCTTCAATATACAAGAAATATATTTTCCTACTCAGTCTCTGGTTTCATGGTATCAGAGCGACTAGAGTAAGGGTATTTTCTCATTATTCCAGTCTGCAATCTAACAGCAGACTAGGATTAGCTAGGGTTTCGTCCTTGGTATTTCGTTCGGCAGTCCACAGTGCTCGTTTAATCTCACCTCCGGCCTAGGGAGGATCGTCTACCGCTGTTGTGCACTCGCCTAGAATCCGGCGCCGAAAAACCACGCGCGTGGCCCTCATGCGCCACCGCTTCATCCCGTCAGCGACCTCACGCGCCAGCTCGTGGAGGCGCGTGAAGCCTCCGATTGACTTCAGGCCACCGTCGTTGGTCTCGTTTCACTGTGTACAGCACATATATGTGTTTCGTTTGGGTCGGTTCCTCACTGTTTGGTGTAGATCTGAATTTGGATCAAGTTTAGCCTTCCTCGTATTGTTCTGCGCATTCCAGATCTGAGATAACTGTGTTTCCAGACCTAAAATTGTGTCCAGAGGCTATTTGTTCGTGTTTTGTGCTTTGCAATTGCTGGTCTGTGATTGGTTTGGGTTGATTCGCACCCGTTCGACTCTTGAAGTTATTCACTGCCTCGTTTATGGTTAGTACGCTATTTTGTGACTCATTTTGTTCATAATAATTGTGGTCCTCGCTATAAAATTATTTAAATATGTCAGAGTAGAAGGCGGCAGTTGTTTCTGATGTAGTTTCTGTAATGTCAAAAATTACTGAGCATAAACTTAATGGCTCCAATTATCTCGATTGGAGTAAAACCATTCGAATTTATTTGCGTAGTATCGATAAAGATGATCACATGACTAGTGATCCCCCTTCAGATAATTCGAGACAGACGTGGCTAAGGGAGGATGCCCGGTTATTCTTACAAATTCGAAATTCGATTGATAGTACTGTGATTAGTTTGATTAACCATTGTGAATTGGTTAAAGAGTTAATGGATTATTTGGATTTTCTATACTCTGGGAAAGGGAATATTTCTCGTATTTATGATGTGTGCAAAGCCTTCTACCGTGCAGAAAAACAGGATAGGTCCATTATGAGTTACTTTATGGACTTTAAGAAAACGTATGAAGAACTTAATACGCTATTGTCGTATAGCTCTGATGTCAAAGTTCAGCAGAGTCAGAGAGAGCATATGGCTATCATGAGTTTTTTAGCTGGTCTTCCGGCTGAATTTGAAACTGCTAAGAACCAGATTCTCTCTAGTCCTGAGATTTCTTCCTTACAGGAAGTGTATAGCAGAGTTCTTCGCACAAAGGGGGTTTCCCCAGTTCAGACTCCACCTGTTCCGCTCAATAGTGCTCTGGTTAGTAAAAATAATGATTCTGAACTTGGGCGGTTACAATATCGGGGAGGCAATCAAGGAGGAGGATCGAACAGTAATAATTTTAATACTCGCGCACATGAGTCAGGAGCGAGTGTGACTCGGGGACAAGGCTCCGGAGGGATCGTATGTCATTACTGTCATAATCCAGGGCATTTAAAGCGGGATTGTAGGAAGCTTCGGTACAGGACTCAGAGAGCTCACTCGGCCCACATGGCATCTACCACTGATATAGCTGAAAACTCAGTTCTTATCCCTGCAGATGAGTTTGCCAAGTACTCTAAGTATCAAGAATCTCTAAAGTCTTCATCCACTCCAGTCACCTCTGTCACTGCAATTGCTGATTCAGGTAAACCAAATACATGCCTTGTTTCCTCATCATCAAAATGGGTCATTGATTCTGGTGCCACAGATCATATGATAGGTAATTCTAGCCTCTTTTCTACCTTTCAGTCACATATATCCCCTTCCAGTGTTACTTTAGCAGATGGAACATCTTCTTCCATTCTGGGATCTGGAACAATCACCCCAACCCCTTTGCTTCCCTTATCATCTGTTCTACATTTACCTCAATTTTCCTTTAATCTCATTTCTGTAAGCCAGCTTACTCGTAAATTTAATTGTTGTATCTCATTCTTTCCTAATTATTGCTTGTTTCAGGATCTTATGACGAAGAAGATTATTGGTAAAGGACATGAATCTGGAGGCCTCTACATCCTTGACACATCGATACCTAAATCCGTTGCATGTTCGGGTGTCACATCTGCTTTCAAGGCTCATTGTAGGCTCGGTCACCCTTCCCTTCCTCTGCTTAAGGAGTTGTGTCCTCAGTTTAATAAGGTGTCCTCATTAGATTGTGAGTCGTGTCAATTTTCCAAACATCACCGTAGTAGTCTTAGTCCGAGAGTCAATAAGAGAGCAAGTGCTCCGTTTGAATTAGTTCACTCTGATGTTTGGGGTCCATGTCCTGTTATGTCAAAAACTGGGTTCAAGTATTTTGTTACTTTTGTTGATGATTATTCTCGTACAACTTGGTTATATTTAATGAAAAGTCGTTCTGAATTGTTTTCTCATTTTTGTGCGTTTTGTGCTGAAATTAAAACTCAATTTGCTACTTCTGTCCATATATTGCGTAGTGATAATGCCAAAGAATATTTATCTTCATCTTTTCAGACTTACATGATTCAGAACGGTATCCTTCATCAAACTTCTTGTGTTGATACTCCATCCCAAAATGGAGTGGCAGAACGGAAGAACAGACATCTTCTTGAAACTGCAAGAGCCCTATTATTCCAAATGAATGTTCCAAAACCATTTTGGACTGATGCAGTTTCCACAGCATGCTTTCTCATTAATCGAATGCCCTCGTCTGTTCTTCATGGTGAGACTCCTTATAGTGTTCTCTTTCCAAATAAATCATTGTTTCCTATTGAACCCATAATATTTGGTAGTATTTGCTTTGTTCGCGATGTCCGTCCACAGGTTACTAAGTTAGATCTCAAGTCTTTGAAGTGTGTTTTTCTTGGGTATTCTCGTCTTCAGAAAAGATACAGATGTTATTGCCCTAGTTTGAATAAGTACCTTGTTTCAGCTGATGTTACCTTCATGGAAGAAACACCATATTTTCCTTCTTCCGCTTCCAACAGTCAGGGGGAGGATGATGATTTGTTAGTATATACGGTCACATTTCCTGAACCCGTTGCTGAACCAGCGCCAGTCAGACCTCCCATCCATCAAGTCTACTCCAGACGCCGGCCTGCTGATTCATGTCCTCCACCAGCTTCTTCTTCATCATCAGATTCCGTGCCGAGTGATGATCTTCCTATTGCTTTACGCAAAGGTAAACGCCAGTGTACTTATCCTGTTTCATCTTATGTCTCTTATGATCACCTATCACATTCGTCTTATTCATTCATTGCATCTCTTGATTCTATATCTATTCCTAAAACTGTCAATGAGGCTATATCACATCCTGGATGGCGTAATGCAATGATAGAGGAAATGGATGCTTTAGACAAGAATGGTACATGGGACTTGGTCACTCTACCTGCCGGGAAACAGGCTATCGGATGCAAATGGGTGTTTACCGTCAAGGTCAATCCTGATGGGCCTGTTGCTCGTTTAAAAGCCCGCCTCGTTGCTAAGGGTTATGCTCAGACATATGGCGTTGATTATTCTGATACTTTTTCTCCTGTTGCTAAATTAACATCTGTCAGGCTATTTATATCTTTGGCAGCTACTCATCATTGGCCTCTGCATCAGCTAGACATAAAGAATGCTTTTCTTCATGGTGATCTTCAGGAGGAGGTCTTTATGGAGCAACCTCCTGGGTTTGTTGCTCAGGGGGAGTATGGGAAAGTCTGCCATCTTCGTAAATCTTTGTATGGCTTGAAACAAAGTCCTCGTGCTTGGTTTGGAAAATTTAGTCAGGCTATTGAGACGTTTGGCATGGCGAAAAGTAAGTCTGACCACTCTGTGTTCTACAAACAATCTGAAGCAGGCATCATTTAGTTGGTTGTGTACGTAGATGACATTGTCATTACTGGGAGTGATACTATGGGAATCTCTTCTCTTAAGTCCTTCCTCCATGCTCAGTTTCATACAAAGGACTTAGGGATGCTAAAATACTTTTTGGGTGTCGAAGTCACAAGGAATAAAAAGGGTATTTTTCTATCTCAGAGGAAATATGTTCTTGACTTATTAGCTGAGACAGGGAAATTGGGGGCAAAGCCGTGTAATACTCCGATGATTCCTAATGTACAGTTGACAAAAGACGGTCAACTATTTGAGGATCCTGAGAAATATAGAAGATTGGTGGGGAAGTTGAACTATCTTGCAGTGACTCGCCCGGATATTGCGTATTCTGTCAGTGTGATGAGCCAGTTTATGTCGTCCCCAACAATTCATCATTGGGAAGTGTTAGAACAAATTTTGTGTTACCTAAAGGGAGCACTTGGACGAGGTATCTTATACGCCAATCATGGACACACTCGTATTGAAGGTTTTTCAGATGCAGATTGGGCAGGTTCCAAGGTGGATAGAAAGTCCACATCAGGCTATTGTATCTTTGTTGGCGGAAATTTGGTCTCATGGAAAAGTAAGAAGCAAAATGTTGTGTCACGATCCAGTGCAGAATCAGAATATAGAGCTATGGCTCGGTCTGTGTGTGAAATAATGTGGATATGTCAGCTCTTAAATGAAGTAGGGATTAAGACTTCGGTACCGGCTAAATTGTGGTGTGATAATCAAACTGCCATACATATTGCGTCTAATCCCGTGTTTCATGAACGAACAAAACATATTGAACTCGATTGCCATTTTGTCTGCGAAAAGATCCAGCAAGGCTTAATTTCCACAGGATATGTGAAGTCTAGAAAGCAATTGGGTGATCTCTTCACGAAAGCCTTAAACGGGGTTCGGGTTGATTATCTTTGTAACAAGCTGGGCATGATCAATATCTATGCTCCAGCTTGAGGGGGAGTGTTATAGAATGTCAAAGTAATTAGGTAGGGTTGTGGACTTTTGTGAATAGAATGTCAATGTAATTAGGTAGGGTTGTGGACTTTTGTGATTGCATTTGTGTATATATATGTGTGTTATTCATCCTTCAATATACAAGAAATATATTTTCTTACTCAGTCTCTTGTTTCAGATATAAATCTTCGCCAACCTTCCGACGGGAAACTTCTCTTGAATGAATAGGCAAGAAATGAGCTGACTTAGTTAACCTATCGACTATCACCCGCACTGCATCATTTTTTGACTTAGTCTTTGGTAAACCCATAAGAAAATCCATAGTGACATTCTCCCACTTCCATTCTGGGATAGGCAAGGGTTGCAATGGACCCGAAGGTTTCTGATGTTCGATCTTGATTCTTTGACAAGTAAGGCATTTGGCTACAAAGTTTGCTACATCCCTCTTCATTCCCGACCACCAATACATTCTCTTTAGATCACAATACATCTTGGTACCTCCTGGATGGATCGAAAATTCTGAATTATGAGCTTCGGCTAATACCTCTTGTTGTAACTCCACGTTGTTCTGAGGTACTACTAACTTTCCTTTGTATCTTATACCACCGTCGTGCCCAATGTTGACATCTTCAATGTACTCTCCGAATAATATTCGGTTACGGCACCACCCAAGATCTTCATCTTGACTTTGGCTTTCAATCACCTTATTTATCAATACCGGCCTAATAACCATTGTAGACAGAAATGCCATGTTATCTCTCCAATTCACCACCAAGTCATACTTCTACAATTCTTGATGGAGTCTCCATTCGTGGCACCTCAAGGTGGAAACCGAGCCTTGAGATTTTCTACTCAATGCATCGGCTACCACGTTTGCTTTTCTCGGGTGATATTGTAAGGTGAAATCATAATCTTCTAAATACTCCATCCATCGGAGTTGTCTCAGGTTCAAATCCTTCTGGGTGAAGATATACTTCAAACTCTTGTGATCAGAGAAGATTTCGAATGTATCACCATACAAATAGTGTCGCCAAATCTTTAAGGAAAATACTACTGCTGCCAATTCAAGGTCATGTGTGGGATATTTTCTTTTCTCATGATCTTAAGTTGTCTTGATGCATAAGCATGATGACATGATCCCGTTGCATAAGCACACATCCTAACCCCAATTGAGATGCATCGCAATAAATGACATAGCCTAAACCCCTTTGCAGTAAAGCGAGTACTGGAGCTGAAGTAAGGCGACGCTTAAGCTCATTGAAAGCATATTCACAGTTTTCATCCCAAACGAACGGCACTCCTTTCTGGGTAAGACGGGTCAGGGAAGAGGCAATCTTGGAAAAATCCTGGATGAAACGATGATAGTAACCAGCTAACCCAAGAAAACTCTGAATTTCAGTAACACTAGTGGGTCTCTTCCAGCTTGACACGGCTTCAACCTTGGCCGGATCCACTGAAACTCCAAATCTATTCACAATGTGGCCCAGGAACTTCACTTCCTGCTGTCAAAAATCACACTTGGAGAACTTGCATAAAGCTGGTGCTCACGAAGCAATTGTAGTACGATTTTAAGATGAGTAACATGCTCAGCCTCAGAACGTGAATAGATGAGAATATCGTCGACGAAAACCATAACAAACTGGTCAAGATAACGTACGAAAGATTCTTTTGCAATCCAAGATCCCCAAAAAGGCTCCCTGTAACTGCCATGGGCGTTGGTTAGCCCAAAAAGGCATAACTAAGAACTTGAAAGTGCAACATAATGAGTCCACAAGGAAGGTACGGTCAATTAGGAATATGTCTTCCTTCTCGGGCCTCGATAAGGAGCTATAGAAACTGATTCAGCCCGACCGAAGAATCAATCTTGGAGAAAAAATGAAGCCCCTTGTAATGATTTCAAATAAAATCATCGATGCGTGGAGTGGGTCACCATTCTGTTTCAT